>PPUV02000077.1:0-15981 GCA_002911495.2 Spathaspora sp. UFMG-CM-Y285 | reverse complement strand
GTATAGTATAATATAATATCTCATTTTAGCATATGATCGTGGTAGTGAATAATTTTTCCCACCCCCAGAATTAAAAAAAAATTTTACTTCCCCCCTCCCGTCCCCCTCCCAGCCCCCTCTCTCGGTGGTGTCAAAATTATAATACGACTTACATCGTAACCTGTAAAAAAAAAAAGGAATCTTTTTTTTATTTTTTTTTGATTTAAAAACGTTTTTTCCTCCCGAAAAATCAGGAAAAGTCAAAGGCCAGAAATTATTATACATTATTACAAATTATGGGGTTTGCTTGTTCAATATGGTTTTATATATATATATTTTTTTGGTTAGGAATTTAATGTTTATACTTTATTCACTTTGTTAAGCTTTGGTATTGAATCTATTCTTCGTGTTTGTGTAATTGTAAGTCTCCTTGCTTTTCCTTTTTTCCCTTTTCAATGTAACATTAAGAAATCTTGCCAATAATTCCGCAAAAAATAAATAAATATTAACAAGTATATCAATATTTTTTTGCAACAATTTTACAAAATAAGCGACAAGATAATCGTATTAACTTTTAATTAATGCCAAGAAATTCAATTCAATTCAATTGAATTGAATTAAACAACTACGTCATAACAAGACTCATAATCCAAAAAGCCACAGTATATTAACCATATACCAAGAATAAACTAAAGTGATATCACTGTCACCAACCCCCCACCCCCTCCAAAATGACATAATTCCAATTGAACGAATGAAACCAAATTTCCTTAAAAAGATCTTGGCAATTCTCGCAAAATCTGTTATTACTTATTAACTAACAAGGTCACTAATGACGACACATTGTTCTTGTAACCGAAGTTCGGAGTGGGAATTTCCACCAAACACTAGTTCCGAAATAATTCTTTGATAAACAATATTTTATTTTCTCGTTTTTAACAAAGTTCCTATTAATATACTTAGATTTTATACCAGTGTCGTTCGTTCGTTCGTTCGTTCGTTCGTTTATCTAGAAATACTTGGTTAAACATGTCACCAGGAAATTGTTTTGTTTTCTCACTGGTAAATTCTCAATGTGACTAATAATTATCTATAACTCACTTGACAGTTTAATCCAGTTTAAAAATGTGCATTAGTTACAACACTAGTTTAGTTTTGTTTTATGGTGATTTAGACTACATTAAAAGACATCAAGAAGAGTTTAAATTTTTAGATAATGACTTCGACAAAGTATCATTGGAATTAGATAATGGATATCTTGTTAATTTTGAATTTGCAAAATATATCCATAAGAAATATGGTCATAATAATTCCTACAATTTAGCTTATTCTTATTTGAAAAATGGTGTTTTCAATCCTTATTTGAATTACCAAAATTTAACATTATTTGAATGTGATGATATTGCATCATTAATACAACATCAAGAATTACATAATATACTAAGTTTTTATTTCACTTTTAATAGTGATGAATATAATTTTAAACAATTAAAATTGACAAAAAGATTTTATCAAACTCAAATATATATCAATTCAGGATATCCTGATTATTATGATAGTGATATTATTGATATTTGTTATGGAGATAATTCTTCATATAAATATTCTTTAAATGCAATATATTTTCCTATACTTAACTTATATACTTCCCAAGGTTGGATAAATCAACCATATCTGTCTATTCCTATTAATTATGATTTTGACAATGTTACTAATTTCCTTTCTGGAAGAGAACACTATAATAGTGATTTTGATACTTTTAATGTCAATGATATTTTAATTAATACAAATCTCGCAATTTATTGCTTTAAAAGGAATATTCATTTAGATTATTGTATTTCAAAGTTTATCATGGTTTGTCCTGAGGAGTCACTAGAATTGTTTAAGAAATATAAACCATTTCTTCAAGGTTATTTTAATGGATATTTCATGCAAAGTGAAATTGCTGAAAAGTACTTTGAAATCGAACCCAGATTAAGGTATTTATTTTTTTATTATTCTTTAAAATATAAATTCGAGAATATACCATATTATCAAACTGATATTTCAAACATTAAACTATTGGAATATAATTGTTTACAAGCTTCCAAGTTCACTGTTTATGCAAATACTTTTAAAGAGAGAGCCAAAACTGAAAAAGTATGTAAACTATTTGATGTAGAACAAGGTATTTGGATTAACCAATGATTATTAGTTAATTGTATATATATGTATATATATGTATATATATGTATATATATGTATATATATGTATATATATATATATATTAAACCATTATTCAATGTAGATCTTAAATCATATCGTTTTATAGTTACACTCTCATTTTGTAGGGCCACTCATTTAAATGCAAAAAAAAAAATGTTTTCCATTTGTAAAAACTTACTCTTTTTTTTGCAACTAAAATGAATAACAAACACAACAAGATCATATATCGACCATATGAATTATTAAGACTTCGTCATTATAAAAAATTTGACATTTATATTCCCGGTTTACTGCCATCGCCATCGTATCATTATTATCCTGCTAATAATCATCAGACAAGATCCACAAACATCAATCATATCAAATATACAACCACAAACCACAAGATAAACCAAGTTAACACTAGTACTCATCATCATCATCATCATCATCAACAACAACAACAACAACAACAAGCTGGTACACCAGTATATTCTCCAATAAATATAATTCCCGTAATTAAAATTGAACCAGGAATGATTATACCTCAAGGTGGTATTCAAATTTATATTACTTCTCCAATATCTCCAATTTCACCAGTTATTCCTCATATAATATCAATGGGATATTCACAAACATCTACACCTACATCAGCACCAGTAACTACATCAGTACCACCACCAACTACAACAACAACAACTAATAGAAAATCTCGGAAATTTCCCTACCTGGCCAAATATGCAAGTTCAACTAAACAATTTATCCCATCAACACATACAATGTATGATATTCCCGAAGAAACAATGAGTAGTTCGTCAAGTGATGTTATTATTCAAATCTAATTTATTTACTTACAATATACCAATATACTATGGGTTGTAACAAGAAGAGTATAGATTGTTATATTTGAAGATATATCTTCATGTTAAAACCACATAGTTAAAATGTACATCAAAAAAAATGTTCTCTTTTTTTTTCCACAAAGGAGATGTGACAATTAATGAATGATATAACAATAACAACAGAGCATACAGATAGAATATGGTACTATCTCAATCTACAAATGTAAGTTTGTCCATATTAGTTTATTTTTGATTCATCTACTAACACATTTAGACAACCTGAACCAATGTCAGATGATTTACTTCACCAATATAATCAAGTAAACTTTGACTTGATAACTTGGAGATTATTTATATCAACTTGTTTAAATAGATTATATGGATTAATTGGAGAATCTTTACCTTATGATATAATAGCTATTCCTACTGTCAAATCAATAATTGTCAGAATATATTATAAAGATATTGACAAGTTTGTCACAGGATTAATGAGTTATACTTTTAGTTTAGGTAAACATGTTGATGTTGATGTCAATTGTTATATTAAAGTAGTTAAACGAGGTGAACATATAGGATTAGTTATGTAGTTTATTTCATATATATTGTATATATAGTATATATATATATACATCTATTTTTATTATACTAATAAATGTAACACTCGTTTAAGTGTTTTGGGAAACTCCACCTTTTTTTCTCGTCGAAATCTCTCCCCTTTTTCCAACTATAAGCCAACCAACCACCAGGCCACAAGTTAAAGATGTTTCAATTCAATTTAGTGATATTTCTATCACTATTCATCTCAGTTCTATCGGAATACACACCTGACATTTCAATTACCACCAGTGATCACCTTGCACGAGAAATTAAATATTTTGATGATTCTTCAAATATATTACTCCTTCGTCATTCTCAACTTTATATAAGTTACAATGATGGGAAACTGTTTGAACCAATCAAGTCAATCTCGGAAGATATTGTTATTTTCCAAATGGACCCATTCAATAGAAATAGAGCCTTTGCCTTGTCATCCACTGAAACTCAATATTTCACTGAAGATAAGGGGAAATCTTGGAAGAAATTTAAAGTCGATTTAAGTATTGGAACTTCATTCCCTAAAATCCTGTTTAATTCAGGTAATCCTGATTATTTGTTGATTTCCAGTGCTAGATGTCCCCCACTGGAACCATTTACATTTAGATGTCAACTGGTTTATTATTATACTAAGGATGGATTTAAAAGTGTTAAGAAATTACCTGTTGATAATACTCATATTTGTAAATTTGCCAAGTCGACTAAGACATTCAAGTCAGATAAAGATGAAACAATGTTGTGTACTGTTCAAGAACTTAATTCATTTGGACATATTAAATCTTCACATTTATTTAGATCAGATAATTTCTTTAATGATCGACAAGAAATTAAAATAGGACAACATTCAGATTCTGGAGTGATTATGGATATTAAAGTTGAAGAAAGTTTTATTGTCGCTATTGTTAATTTAGATAAATTTACTGAAAAATCTCGCATAGATTTATTCATATCTAAAGATGCTACAAAATTCAATAAAGCAGATTTACAAATTGATGTTAAATATGGTGTCATGTCATTCTTACCTTCGTCTCCCTCGTCGCTTTTCTTTCAAATTATGCAATTTTCAAATAATCATTTTAGATCTTCAAAATTATATGTATCTGATTCAAGTGGATTACATTATACAAATGCCTTGGATCAAATTGTTGGAGGTGATATTCAAAAAGTTTCTAATATAGATGGAGCTTGGATTGCTAATATTGGAATTGATTCTTCAATTAACCCTGACGATTCTCAACAATCTAATTCTATATTTGATTATCTTATGGGAGGAATATCTTCCAAGAACTTAATAACCAAATATTCATTTGATAATGGACAAGAATGGAATTTCTTAAAATCAAATGATCAAGATTGTGATGTTAATTCAGGATGTTCGGTACATCTTTGGGAATATTCCGAATTAGATGGTGAAGGGAAATTTATCACGGGTCCAACACCAGGGATATTAGTTGGGATAGGAAACACGGGGAAACATCTCAATCGAGAATTTGACAAATTGAGCACGTTTATTTCTCGAGATGGTGGTGCTTCTTGGACCAAAGCTCTTGATTTCCCTGCGATTTTCTCATTTGGTGATCAAGGTAATATAATTGTTGCAATCCCATTCCAAGGTAAACGAGGTCCTAAATTAAGTGAAGAAATTTATTATTCATTAGATCAAGGGAAATCTTGGAACAGTAACAAATTGGAAACACCAATTTATCCCATAGTTGTGTTGACTACAATTGATGGAACTTCAAGAAACTTTTTAATTACCGGAGCAGAACAAAATAAACATGAAGTTATATATTCCCTTGATTTCTCCAAGGCATATGATGGAAATACCTGTAAAGATGATGCTTACGAAGAATATTATGCTCGACAAGTGGGTAATAATCCTGCGACATGTGTATATGGACATCGCGAGAAATTTAAACGAAGAAAACAAGATGAAAAATGTTTTGTGAATAAATTATTTGAAGATGTTAAAGTTATAGATGAACCTTGTCCATGTACGGAATTAGATTTTGAATGTGCCTCAGGGTTTAAAATCTCCCCTAAAAATCAACATATTTGTATTCCTGATCCTATTCAAATTAGTAAACTTTGTAAAGACAAGAAGCAAATTAAACTTGATGATAAAGTATTGATTGATGGAGATAAATGTGATTTAGGAAATAAGAAACTTGATGATTTCATTGTCCAGGAAACAATTGATTGTTCTAAATATACAAATACCCAACCAGAACAACATGAAATTGAAGTTCATGTAAATGATTTTGAAGGTAAGCTTGAACAATATGCTTATATCGATGAATCTGAACTATTTGGTTCTGATAATATTGTCTTGAAAACTAGTGATAGACGAGTATATGTATCCAACAATGGAGGAATTTCCTTTGTTAAAGTACCTATTCCTGATGAAATCCTTGGCTTTTATACCGGACCCCTTGCAGGACAAGTGATACTTGTCACAACAGAATACCTTTTTGTATCTCAGGATGGAGGGGCTACATTCACAAGACGAAAGCTACCAGTACCATCATCAAGTGATAATACCCTTCGAATTTCCTTCCATGCCACAAACAAGGATAAATTTATTTGGATTGGTTCCGATTGTAGTAATTGTCCAATTACCGCCCATATTACTGATGATTATGGTGCCAATTTCTTTAAATTACCTTTGAATAAGGTACAAACTTGTGATTTTGCCGGAGCAGTGTTTTCCAAGCCAATTGAAGATTTAATTTTCTGTACCGCAGTTGACAATGGCACTAAGCAACTAGTTTCCTTAACTGCTGGCTCTGATAAACAACCTAAAGTTGAATTTCCCAAGATTGTCGGGTATGCCATCACTGGGAACTTTATTGTTGTCGCTGCCGTGAATCCCAATAAACCAACCCTTGAAGCAAAAGTTACTATTGATGGTACAACATTTGCTCCCGTTGATTTCCCTCATGATTTCCAAATAGATGCTCAACAAGCATACACCATTCTTGATTCAAAATCAAAGGCGATCTTCATGCATTTGACAACAAACACAGAAACTAACCTTGAATATGGCGCTATTCTTAAATCAAATTCAAATGGAACTTCTTATGCACTTGTTCTTGATCAGGTAAATCGAAATCGGGCAGGGTATGTTGATTATGATCGAATTGATGATGGGTTAGAAGGAGTGATTATAAGTAATATCGTGGCTAACCCGGGTAAAGATACCAAGAAGTTACAAACTATGATTACTCATAATGATGGTGGTGAATGGAATTTCTTGACTGCACCAAAAGTTGATTCAAATAATAAGAAATATAATTGCAAGGGTAAATGTTATTTACATTTACATGGATTTACTGAGAGGGCCGATTATAGAGATACATATTCTTCAGGATCAGCCACGGGGTTCTTGATTGGTGTAGGTAATGTGGGGGAATACTTGGAGGGTTATGATAAATCTTCAACATTTATGAGTAAAGATGGTGGTGTCACTTGGAAAGAAATTAAACAAGGCAATTTTATGTGGGAATATGGTGACCATGGAACAATCCTTGTGTTGGTTAGTCGTGAAGAAACCGATACATTGTGGTATTCCTTAAATGAAGGAGATTCCTGGATTGAATATAAATTTAATGATAAGAAAGTTAAAATCCTTGATTTGGCTACAGTACCTACTGATACTTCACGTAAATTTGTCATTTTTGCTAAACAACCCGATCACCATTCTACCCAAGCATTCTCCATTGATTTCACAAACATTTACCCTCGTCAATGTCAATTAGATTTAGATAATCCCGATAAAGATGATTATGAATATTGGTCACCTAAATCCCCTGACGTAAACGAACCATGTTTATTTGGCCATGAATCAAAATACCTTCGTCGTGCACAGGGACACAATGATTGCTTTATTGGAAGTGCCCCATTAAAATCTGGTTTCAAGTTGATTCGTAACTGTACATGTACTCGTCGTGATTATGAATGTGATTATAATTATTATCGTGATACAGATAATACTTGTAAATTAGTAAAAGGTCTTAACCCTGAAGATCGTAAAAAGGAAATGTGTAATAAACCCGATGCATTTGAATATTTCGTATCTACAGGATATAGAAAGATCCCAATATCAACATGTGAAGGTGGGAAACAATTTGATAGTTGGAATCCCTTTGCATGTCCCGGTAAAGAAAAAGAATTTAATCATCATTATGGAACGGAAGTCACGGGACATAAACTTTTCTTGGTATTATTTGTCCCCTTGTTTATTTTCCTTTTTGTCGTTTGGTTTGTATATGATCGTGGTATTCGTAGAAATGGTGGGTTTAAACGATTGGGTCAAATCAGATTGGATGATGATGAAAATGGATTTGATCCTATTGAAAATGATCAAGTTGATGTCATTGTTAATCGAGTTGTCAAAGGTGGGATATTCACCGTAGCTTTAACAGTTGCTACATTTAAAACCATACTTAAAATTGATAAATTAATTTTGGAAAAAATCTCCCTGGTATTCTTGGGTAGAGCACCAGGAAGAAGAAATTATGTTAATGTTCCAGATGAATTTGACGATGAAGAAGCAGCATTGTTTGGTGATTATAACGATGACGATGAAGAATTACAAGATGATTCAAGATTGAATGATCAACCAACATTCACCGATGATGATGTTATTGAAGAAGAAGAACATGACCATCAAGGACCAGATGAAAGACTTTTCGATATTGAATCAGAAGAAGATGTTCCAGTATTGAATCCAGAACCATAGTAGTAGTTTTTGGTATTTTTTTTATAGAATAAAATAAAGTGTTTTTAAAATGATGTAGATTGTTATAGTTTGTAGGTACCGGGCGAAATAAAGAAAAAAAAGATGACACGGACAGGACTCGAACCTGCAACCGTTGGATTTGGAATCCAAAACTCTACCAATTGAGCCACCGCATCCAATTTCGCAAAATTGGGTGAAAAAATAGTCTACCAATAATGTGTTGAATCCACTCCAAATAATTATTTTGCGGTGCTATTTATCTAGGTACATTTACTTTAAATGAGATTTCTGTAATTGTTTTTGGTCACAAAGGTCTTGGCTATTTATCTTTATCTTTATTTTACTTGAAAGAGAAGATTACCAGGTAAACTATTTTGAATCAATTTTCATAAAACCATACAAAAATTGTCATAAAATAAAACCGAAAATAACATCATCTACAAATTAAACAACCAGATTATCATATATTTATTTATAAAAACATAAGAATACACTGGAATAGCTTCCCTACAAGCGCACAAACTTCAACAAAGAGAACCACCAATGATAATTCTAATATAACTTCAATAAGATTATTTAAATTACCAATTTGAATTTCCCTCATTGATGGTTCTTCATCTTGGGGAACTTCCAACCATTTCTTCACTCCATTTTCCAAAATATATAATTCTCTTTGAATATGATTTTGAATACTCGATTGAAAATATCTTTCCATATCTTCAAATTCAAAAAACCAACAAACTCTATATTCTTCAGGATAAACAATCATCTTAAACAAGAGCAAACCCAAAAATGCTCCTGGTTGAACTAACCAAAGAATTATTTCCCCAAGCATAATCCAAATATCATAATATTCTTCAAGATTAAGTTCATAAATTGAAAAAAAGAGGGAAGTGCTCTTGAGATAAGCCATTGGAGGCATGACCGTTCTTACAGGTCCTCAATTAAGTCTGGTTACAGTGGATGTTAAACCACTGGGTTTGGTTTAATTCTTGAAATAGCTAATTGAATTGAAAAGTTTGCCTTCATACATTTTTTTTTCTTTTTGCCTATCCAACAATATATATGGGTATTGAAAATTACGAATGCCACTCAATATCCATATCATAATTTCTTACACTTCCGACCTGCACTAAAAGATTCTGTTAATTACATTAACATATATATATATATATTTAGAGTATCATAAAATTAAAGCTATACATGGAAGAGTATAAAAATATAATCAAGAATTATGGGACATAACAACACAGTAAAAAATTTCCAACATAATAATAATTAAGTACAAGAAAATTGTATTCAATTCATCAGAAACTTCATTTTCACTTCTAATTTCAAATTTGATATAATCTTTTGAATGAATACGTATCCAAGATTTAGCCCACCACCATTTAATACAATTTGGTTGAACTGATTTCCAAGATAATGTTTTTGGATATTTTGATGAAATCTCTTGAGGAAAATAATTTTCAACTAAACTTTGAGTCAATTGTGATTTATCCAAATTGGGTAAAGCCTTGAAATTAGGAATTAAATCAGGATAATATTTAAATATGGTTTTATCAGTTATCATTTCATAAACAAAAGTATAATCATTCCGAAATTCTTGTTTAATTCTAAAATAAACAGTATCAATCAAGAATGAAACAGTGAGCATTGTTGATAAAGTTTCATAAATCCAAATCCAAACAATCAAGTGATATTCATCACCTTTAAAATCTTGCCGCCAACCGTAAAATTCAACACAACAGGAAAATACTTGTTCAAAAATTTTCTTCCATACTTCATTCCAATATTGAGTTTCATACATATGGTGTTTGATAATATCAAAAACATTATCTTGAAATAGAGAATAATTAACAGGGGCCTGTTCAAGGGTATCTAATTGTGACATTATTTCAGATGATTGATTGACAATAGTTGTTTGTTCATCAGGACTAGTAGTATTTATTGCATGTAAATAATCTAATTTTTCAAATAATGTTTCAACATCACCATTTCCCAAATCCATTTCCATTTCACTAGTATCTGAACCTTTTGAATTCATTGTGGGAACAAAGAAGAAAGTGTTATGCTTACTATCTATTTTGTCTTTTTTGTATTTGTAAACTCGTTTTTATATTCGCAGCCAATTATTATATGCAGGAGAATCCATAATCAGTTAGATTTTAACAAAAATAAAGACGTAGACAAACATTTCTGGATATCAGTATGTAAACTTAACAATAACAACAACATAAATTATGAACAACATCAAAGTTAAAAAGCAAGCACAAGCTGAGCCATCACTGTCATCAGTTTTACTAGCTTCAGCTTGGGTTATCTTTTCAATATGTTTAATTGATTTGCTTGTTGCTGCAATTTTTGCAAACCACATTTTAACACCATTTGGTTGAACTGTTTTGTAAGATAACGATTTTGAATACTTGGAAGCAATCTCTTTTGGAAAGTAATTTTCAATTGGTGATAAGTTGGATTTATCCAAACTGGGTAAGTTTTTGAAATTAGGAATCAAAGCAGGAGGTAGTGTATCATTTTTCAATTGCTCAAGAATTGTATTATAATCTTCCAGAAAATGTTCATTGACTCTGTTAAAAATGATAGTTTCTATGAAGTGTTTAGTAACATATTTACCTATAATTTCATAGATCCAAATCCAACAAATTAAATCATAATCATCAAATTGGGAATGTTGTTGCCATCCATAAACCTGGCTACAACAATTGAATACTTTTGAAAACAGATTCTCCCATACCTGATCCCAATTGTATGTTTTAGTCATTTCATCCTTGATTACATTGTAAATATCATTTTCCAATTTTGAGTAATTAATAGCTGCCTTTTCAAGATTATCCATGTTGATCTCGCTTGATTCAATTGTTGTTTCTACTTCCATATTTGAAGAGTTTATTGGATCTTCTTTGATAGTATTAACTGGGTATTGACCCAATTCTATTTCCGCTTCACCATCACCTAACTCTTGTGAACTCATGCTTGAATAAGAAAAAGAAACTTACAGTTTCCCTAGTCTTTTTTTTTCATTGGGAACAGCATTTTATATATTTGCAGTCAAGTTATATACAGGACTTATCTTTGGTTCCTTATACTTTCCTTTATTAAAACTTCTGCCCTCAAAAATAAGGTGCAATATATCAGGCAATTTACAAGATTATATAAACAGCTGTAGCTAAAATATTTTCATGCTTTTCACATACACAATGTCCACAATAGTTAAAGTTGAAACCCAGCATGCTCCGGAATTACAAGCCCAATATACATTGAATGACAATTATAATACAGTAAAGGAAGATTATGATAAATTGCATAAGGTTTATATTTTATGTCTTGAGAATTCCTACATAATTAATACAATGAGTAAGGATTACAGCTCAATTAATAGAATTAATACCAGTTTCTGAATAATCAATTTAGGTCTCAGCATAATGAACCCGGCTCACAACACAACCAGTCTAGGACTCAGCACAATTAATCCAACAGTTGGGATCATCAATTCAAATAATAACTATTTGACCACAGAGTAAAACATTGTAGCAACCAATTAGAACACTTTGGTTTTCAATTATAAAAAATTGGTTATAATGCATGACCAATTGACTGGCAAGTATAACGGATTGATTTACGAGTACTATGTTTTGTAATATTATCTCCTCAATACTCTTAGACCTTTTGATAATTTTCCATTCCATCAACTACTCTGGAAAATATAGGAGTATTGGATGATCTACGTCTAATTATTCACAAAATGTTACTTAGGTGTTCCATGTTAACCATTCAACTTATGAACCCTCAGCAATCTACAAATTCCGAGATTACAATGCAAGCCATAAATTAATACTCTAAAAAAGAACAATATAAAATCTAAATACGTCGTTGTAAATCAATCTCATGTAATAACTCTTCGGGTTTAACAGCGTCCAACATATCCTTCTCTTGAATTCTCATGGTAGAATCCCCACCTCGTTCAAATTGTCCCCGACGATCTTTCTTTTTAAACAACACAAAATAAGGAATTAAATATAATAAAGCCAACACCACCGTGGAACCTACAGCCGCCGCCAATGATATCCCAACCACTTTCCCCTTGGATAATAATTTCCGGGTGAAATCTTGGGAAGATTGGAATCGATACGAATCTTGAATAAGTAACGATTCAATTATTCCTAATTTATTATTCATACTGGTGAAAATATACGGAATCCAATTTGTTCCATTAAACAAGGCAATATTTACTGGTCCATATGATTTAAGGGAAAAGTTTCCTGAAAGAATCAAAACTTGATCATTATCGAAATATGCTTGGTTATAATTTGTTGGTTTTGCCACGGTTAATAATTTAATATCGGTGAATCTTGTTGAATTTGTATATTCAATTTCTGAATCAATAGAATTCCATGTTTTCCCATCAAATCCAGAAATGAAATTTTCACCCATAATCACCATTCTACCGTTCAAATCTACATTTGAAGTATCAGTAATGATAAATTTCTCAACTTGTTTCCCCAGGTTTAATGAATTCTTTGTTGAAAACAGTCCTGTATCGAAATTATAAATTAAAAAATCAACATTTTCATCTCCCAATTTCAAACCTCTACCGGAAATTAAAGCTTGATTACTTCTAAAAAATTTCATATCGGTAACCACTCCTGCGATTTCATCACTCAGTTGTTCGGAAATTGGATTCAACCATCTTGTATTGGTGATATCATAAATACATAATGCTTGACAATTTAACGATCCCGCTTGATCGAATTTCCCTCCAACTAATAATCGATTAGCTTTATCATACATAACCATTGAATTCACTTGAATAGTTTCATCATCTCGTTTGGTGGTAGTACTTGAAAGTGTAGCTGGTTGAATCTGGGCAAAGGTTCCATTTTGTAAAGAATACACTAAAATACCAGTAACATTGTTTTGTTCAAGCTTAACTGGTCCATTTACACCAATAAATAAATATTCTTGATTATTATCCACATACAAGGATTGAACTTGTGAATCACTCCAGGAGGGAATGGGGCCAATCAATGGTTCCAATGGTGTATTTGGGTCGGAATTATTGACTAATCCAATATTGGTTATTTTCCCATCAGTGAATGTTCCTCCAATTACACTTAATGATGAATTGACATAGAACGAGTTGGAAATGGTTGATTTTGAATCAAGGTTGAAATTAAAACTACCAAATTCACTACTGGAATAAGCTTGATTGGTTGAAGTATAGTTCATTACTTGGAAGGAATCACCAGCAAGAATTTGTTGTTTGGAGGAAAGTTTTGATGATTGGGTAAGACGGAATTGTGGAGTTGTCCATTTTCGATTTGTTTGATCCCAAGTGGAAAAATCATGTTCATCAGAGAAAATATAATATTCCGTATTGTCAATGGTGACATTGGCAAATGTTGAAACACTAGTGTTTGATTGATTATTTCCAAAGGTAAACCATTGATTGTTGTCATATATTGCCATGTTATATCCACTAGATACTGTTTTGTTGTTTGATAAATCTTGCAAGTCTCCCAGTAATGTAAAATCTCCAAGTACAAGCAATCCATTGTCGGTACCAATCATATTTGAAATTGAATTCTTCACGGGCAATTTATTAATTGAAGAAATGTCAGCTTCATTAGAATTCCTATCATATGAATCAATTTTCAATTGAGTTAATGTTGAAGAATCATCCAAAACAAATAAAGAATTATCAAATACTTTAACTTGATTAATACGTGCGTTTTTGTTCAAACCGGCCCCAAATGCATTAATACTGGAATTCCCCACAGTATCATTGGTGATATGGGTGAAATTACCAATAGAATATTCAAATAATCCATTTAAGGGGAGTTCTTGAACTATAGGATCCAATCCAAGTAAATCCACAGTAATTTTATCAACTACAATCCAAGGTTGACCTTCTTGTTCTTGAATAAAACTATTAAATGTCAATTCAACAGTGACATTGTCATCTTCATCGAAATGGGCCAGATATAAATGATCATATTTATTATTTTCATTATTTTGATGAATTAAACTTGAAGAAACAATTCCATTACCATGATGAACATTTACATTGACTATACCTCTTCGTGCACATGATTCATCTTGTAAACATCCTGGGGTAAATATATCAATGGAATAATTCCCGGAATAAGTAATATTGGGAGTAAATACGATTCTAGCATCTTCTTGTTGAGATACCAAGTAATCATTACCTATAGGAATATAATTGTTGACAGAAGTAAAATTTCCTGAAGTTATCAAGGAAGAACTTACTTTTGCATTGTCACAATTTGGAGCATTTAATAAATCATTTCCATAAACAATAATTGAATCCAGATATAATTCAAATCCTGCCAATGATCCTTGATTGCCATACCAATCCAATACAGTAATGGTTAATCTATCCATAGGTACATTATTAACAAAGGCAAATTCTTGGAAATTACTTCCATATCCCAAAGTATTTGTTAATGAATCATCTATATATTTGAAAAAACTTCCATTATCAATAAATGTATCATTAGTACTTGTAGGTTGTTGAGTTGTAGCAATTTGATTTAATTGAGTAAATGCTGCTAATGGACACCAAGCATCACAAAATTTCAATTCATTTGTTTCTGGTTCAATATAACTTAAATTCATAATTCCATTTGCTGGGAATGAATAAATTCTAAATAAACTTACACCATTGTCACTGGGAGGAATATATAATCTTGCCTTTGTTGGGTTTATTCCTTGCATTTCTTGTTGAAATTCAACTGACCATTCTCCACCTTCATTAGGTAATACATCCCATACTCCAGTCGAGGGACATATTATATCTGATCCATTATTTGATTGAGCATTGACATTGGAAAAAGTCGCATGTTTAAGAGATATGATTTGTTCAGCATGAATTAATCCTGTGGTGTTTGAAGTCTCAAATGACATTCCTAATTTATTAAATTGTCCGGCAAATATAATTGATCCATGGTCATCATCACTAGGAATTTTATCTATTGAAGTTATGGTTGAGTTTTCACCAAATCCTTGAAAGGGAGTATTGGATAATTCCTTGGTGTTTATATTATAAATTGCACTTGAATAAGTATTATTAAATTTAAAATCACCACCAAGATAAATCAAATTATCATCAACAAACACAGTAGTTACTTTCCCATCAATATCCTTGACTATTTCTACGACATCTCCATTTTCAATGTTATAAATTATAGGAGGAGTAACTGATTTATTGTTTATATTTGTGAAATCTCCCAATAGAATAATACTGGAGTTTGAAATAGGAATAATCTTAGTAACACCACCACCACTACTACTACTACCACCATTCAAATCAGCAACTTTAACTTGAAAGTTATTTGTAATATCATGTATAAATAATGAAGTTTGCGTGGTAGTTGGGTTAAGTAAATTAATTGAGGCATTAACAAATGTATAATATTGTAGTTGATCAAAAGTACCAAATAATCCTATTCTATCACCGAACTCACTATATTTCAATGCTGGTTGGTCTACTGGTTGGAATAGTTGGCACAACACTAAGGGAAAGAGCCATAATGATATGACTAGTACTATCATGTGTGTGGAATGTGTTTACCTATATATATATATATGTCTCTGTATGT
>PPUV02000076.1:0-16221 GCA_002911495.2 Spathaspora sp. UFMG-CM-Y285 | reverse complement strand
CAATTGATTCAGTTGGTTCTTCAATTGATTCAGTTGATTCAGGTTCTTCAGTTGGTTCTTCAATTGATTCAGTTGGTTCTTCAGTTGATTCGGTTGATTCGGTTGATTCGGTTGATTCGGTTGATTCGGTTGATTCAGTTGATTCAGTTGATTCAGTTGATTCAGTTAGTTCTTCAATTGATTCAGTTGGTTCTTCAATTGATTCAGTTGGTTCTTCAATTGATTCAGTTGATTCAGGTTCTTCAGTTGGTTCTTCAATTGATTCAGTTGGTTCTTCAGTTGATTCGGTTGATTCGGTTGATTCGGTTGATTCGGTTGATTCAGTAGGTTCTTCAGTTAATTCGGTTGATTCAATTGATTCAGTAGGTTCTTCAATTGATTCAGTTGGTTCTTCAGTTGATTCAGTTGGTTCTTCAATTGATTCGGTTGATTCAGTTGATTCAGTTGATTCAGTTGATTCAGTTGATTCTTTAGTAAGTTCCTCAGTAGTTGTAGATTCAACTCCAGAATTTGATTCTTCTACAGCACTTGATTCATACATAGAAGTTGTCTTTTCATCAAATGTCTCGAACTCTGTGGTAGCACCATTATTAGTTGATTCATCCTCTACGCTGGTCCAAGATTCTTCGATAGAGGAACTTTCACAACCAGTCACTATCACCACTCTATCAGTAGCCCAAGTTGAAGTGGAATAAAAAGTTGTATATGTTGACTTTTGACCAGGCCAGCAAGTGGAAATTGTGGTTGTGGTATGAACAGGATCATATTCAATAACACTCGCAGTAGCCCCAGGTGGAGCAGAGTGCGTAGTGTAAGAAGTAGAAATACCAACATACGTTGTAGTAGTAGTACCTGTTGGAACAGGCACTTGAACAACAATAGTCATTGTTTGATCTTGGGATGTTGCATAAGACATGGTACTGATTTGTGTAGTTGAACCTGTCCAGGTACTTGTCACGACTTCAACTGCTTCACCATTACCTCCTGCCATATTATTTTCGTAAGGCCCCCAAATTGCTTCTTTACCATTATCAATAGTTGCAGAACTGTCGGAACACACGTAATTATTAACATACTTTATCGAAACACTAACACCAGGAGCAATTTTGGCAAGGGCATCAATAAATGGTCTATATCCAGATGGTATATTTTGATAATGAACAAGATACGTTGTTTTGGAGCAATTATGTTCGAATTTAAAACCTGATTTCACATTTTGTGGCATAAACCAATCATTTAATTTGTTAGTTACTGCCATGTGAACAGATTCACAATCAATTGTTGATCCTTTGTTGACTATTTGGATACCAAGACTACCCCATTTATAACCATGAGGACAACTACCAGCAAGAAGATAGTGCTGTTGTTTGTTTAATGATGGTACCTCTCTATTTCCATAAACAATTTCATCTGGAGATCCCCCAGCTCCTCCTTCAAAATGAACTTGGGTACTAAGGTCATTATTGCCCTCATAAAAGGAAACCTTGTTGGAACCAGCAGTGAAACAAGTAGAATCTTCCAAGTCAGTCTTTAAAGCAGAACCACCAACGTTAAAAGCAACAGGGAAGTTAATTCTTCCATGAGCATTAAGCTGAGGAGTAACAGTATCCAAAAGTTCACATTCCAATTGAGAATAGGAAACAACAACATCGCCTGGTTTGAAAGTACAAGTACCATAAATGGACAGACCAACATTTAAGTTTACTGATTTTTGACTGGTAGTAAACTTAAAGACACATGGCAAATGCAAGGTGAATGTGTCACTGGGCAACATCTTTGTTCCATCAATCTTCCAAGATAAGGTGGCAATCCAACTAGGATAGGCTGGACCTGCAATGGGATAATCAGCGGCTGGTTGCCAGACCAAGGAGTCAAATGAGGTAAAAATACCAGGCATTTGGGAAGCGATAGTTGAGGTGATTGTTAGAAGAGAGATGATAATACAATTCAACATTGTCTTTGGGGCAGAGAGTTAAACCAGAGAATAAAGAATCGACATAGGAAATTTCCCTTTTATACATTGAACTCCGGTATCAGATACTGAACGTGGTGTACCTTGGTGGTAAGGGGTAGTATCCAATCCAGATCTACTCGTGTTTCTTTTCCTCTGTTTTTGTTTTCGTTTTTGTTTTTGCAGTAACTTTTAAGTTTTTCCAATTTAAACTTTGCATCGGAACAATAACAATTTTCTTGGCGTTTAAATTTTTCACATTCAAACGGTAACAAATCATTATCCTGGGTTAATCTCATTCAGATTAACGTTTTCGATTCATGCAGATAAGTTGTATCGTATTAGTCGGTGATAGTGCAAGATGTGAAACCTCTAATTTCTTCGAAAAAACCAAGATATTTAGTTGTTCCTGATTGACTATTAATGCACTGCTTGTTAGAACGATAATTCATGTGCCTATGCAAACTACTAAATTTTGAGCAGATTATATAAATTAATTAGTAGTATATTTAGTTAATGGTAAAACCAAATTTGGTGGACAAATTTAGAATTAAAGTCAAAGTTTAGCTGTCTCTAGTGTCATTTTGAAATTAACTTGAATTTGATCTTAAAATGGTAAGTTCCTAAAATATACCAACGAGATAACAATTCTGTTGAGACTATTTCACAACCCTAATCAACGTTTTCCATCAGTTATGAGCATTCTGTTCTCTTACACTTGACTTTTGGCACGAGGTTGAAAAAGAAAACACCACAAAATTAGGATCGTCTAAAGCACATCCTACAAAATTGTAAATAATAGATAAAAGATCCATCTCTTATCTGGTCGCTAGTTACATTGTCTCCAAACCAGAGGTAACTTAAGAACAGTTTTGGGCAATGAGATTGAACATTTTTAGCGAGCTTTTTCGATTAGATTGAACACCCGAGGTTCAAGGATTTCTGTGGTTACAAAGTCCGGTTCCTGTAAGTACGATTTTTTTGCCGCTACGCAGCGAACCTAGAGTTATCCCTCCGGTTGTATAGCTGTTGGTGAAACTGAAAACTGATTGGATTATCTAATCTAATCGAGCATATATCTGTTTTATTACTTATTGACAAATATTAACATAGTTCATACAGAGAGATACATTATTTAAAAAATCAATTTATTACACCGAAACAAATACAAATTCCAAATCATTTAAATAATAATTTGTTAAACCGAAACAAAACCGAACGCTACTATAAGTTGAAGAAAGAATTAAAACTCAATAAAATCAATCACAAAAACCAATTGAGCAAAACTAACAAAATTGGTACATTCCATCTGGTAGCACCATTAGCTATTTCAACTGTAGGATTTGGATTATAGGTAGAATAAATGGTTACACTCAATGTACTAGCTTTAGGTGAGTTAAGCACATTGCTAGTTTGCTGTGCTAAATCTCCATTTGGATTATTGTTGGCACCTGGAGATTGAGCTAATATTGGGGCATCATCTTGATTGGAAGTGTCAGATTCAGATTGCGCAGTAGCAGAATTGTCACCAGGCAGTAAATGGGAAGAAGAAGAACCATTTGCATTTCCGCTGTTGTTTCCTAATCCAGTAGAACTACTTCCGGTTCCATACAGTTCAGACGATGAATTTCCACTTCCACCATTGATTTCAGATCCGCTTCCATTATTACCGTTAGAATTTCCGCTATGGTTTCCTGTCCCCCCAAGTTGACCACCGGAATTATTATCACTTGGTGATTCAGAACCATTGGAATCATTCCCATTATTGGAGCTATCAGTTCCACTACCACCATTTCCACTAGATTCATTAGAACCATTATTCCCAGAATTGGAATCAGAATTACCGGTGTTGGTACCAGAGTTTCCATTGTTGAAACCACCATCTCCATTTGCGTTGTTAGCACCTCCTGAGTTAGAAGCATGATTTCCAGAATTATTACCAGTTCCACTATTGGTGCCACCGTTTCCAGAATTAGAGTTTCCATTGCCATTATTGGAACCACCATTTCCAGAATTGTCACCAGATCCATTATCAGAGTTTCCATTTCCGTTATTATCACCAGATTCAGAAGCTGGGCCAGTAGAACCTGTGTCACCTCCAGTGCCATTCACTGCAGTTACGGTAGCAGAACCGCCATCAAGATCAGATACGATTGCAGTAGTAGTGTATGTGAAAACAGATTCATGAGTAGTAGTAAATGTAGTACCTCCAATACTGGTTGTAGCAACTATAGTCGCTGTGGAAATGCCAGTTGAACTTGAGGTTTCTACGTTTGAGCCCGACCCGGGTAATGAGTTGGATGATGATGAAGTATCCGTTGGATCTTCAGAAGTAATAGATGAATTGTTTGATGAATCTGAAGCAGTGGCAGTTTCGATAGTTGATTGAGCGATGTTTGTAGCTGATGCAGAATTAGTTCCAGAATCTTCCGTACTTTCAACAACTTCCCCAGTGTCACTTTCAGAAAGATCGGTAGCGGCAGAATTTTCAGAAGCAGTATTTTGGGAATCGTCAGATGTAGTGGAATCTTCTGAAGTTAAAGCATCATTATTAGTTGTGCTATCAGAATCAGCTCCAGATTCTGAAGAAGAACTATCCTCGGTAGTAGAACCTTCAGTATTTTGGGAAGCATCGGTATTCTCGGAACTCTCAGAGGCTGAATTTGTTCCAATAGTTGCAGGATCATCCATAGTGGTAAATTCTTCAGTTGTAACCAAATCGTCAGTAGATTTACCGGAATCAGTAGTGTCACTAGTAGAACTACTCTCTTGTTCTGTATTAGTACTGGAACTATTATTTGGATTATCAGGAATAGAACTTTCAGTAGCAGTGTCATCATTTTGGGTAGAGGCAAAATCATCAGTATTTGAGGCACTATCAGTGGTTTCGTCATTGTCTGTAATTGAAGCTGCATCGGTGGAAGTGGCATCTGAGTAGGAAGAGTCATCAGTAGTTGCAACAGAATCATCAGATTGGGAGCTATTGGTTGGGCCAACATCATCAGGACTAGAAGCATCAGCGGTAGTAGCTGAAACATCACTTGTTATAGCTTCTGAACTTGAAGCATCACCATCATCCGTAGTAACAGTATCTATAGTAGTATTGAAATCAACAGAGGAAACTAAATCATCTGTAATTGTAGAGTCACTAGTTGGAGACTCTTCACTTGATTCAGTGGTGATGTTATCGGTGACAGTTGTTACAGTTTCTTCAGTGGTATCTGTAGTAACACTATTGGACTCATTAGCACTTGAAGCTTCACTAGATGAGTCCTCAGTTGTAGTTTCATTATCAGTAGAGTCTCTAGCATCACTACTGGACTCATCGGTGGAGGTTTCATCTTGAGTTGTTTCAGTGGTTGTAGTAACCTCATTACTTGTATCTGAGCCAACACTAGTTGATTCCTCATTTGCAATATCTCCACTGGAAGATTTATCTGTGGTAGTGTCATCATCAGTACTATCTATGGCAAGACTGCTAGATTCGTCAGTTGTAGTATCTTCTTCAGTTGTATCAGTAGTAACACTACTAAATTCGTCAGTGGCAGTCTCATTAGTTGTAGTATCATCATCATCGACGGTTGTATCTGTAGAAATACTAGAGGAGTCATCGGTTATAGTATCAGTTTCAGTTATTTCATCAGTGGTGGGAGATTCCTCGGTTGTTTCAGTATCTTTAGTAAAGGTGTCACTTTCAGAATCATCTGAGGACAGACCAACATTTGTAGTAGAATCATCTTCAGTAGTAACATCATCGCCGGTAGTGGTGTCGTCTGTAGTTTCGTGAACTTGATTACTAGATGAATAATAAGTCGTTACTTCAGTATCACTAGAGCTTGAACTAATAACATTTTCAGAAGTTTCAGAAGTTTCAGATTGTTCCGTAGAGATAACTTCACAACCAGTTACTATAAGTTCGGTATCAGTAGCCCAAGTGGAAGTGGAATAAAGAGTACTGAAAATACCTTCTTGTCCAGGCCAGCAAGTGGAAATTGTAGTTGTGGTATGAACAGGATCATATTCAATTACACTAGCAGTAGCACCAGGTGTAGCATAATGTGTAGAATAAGATGTAGAAATACCAACATAGGTTGTAGTAGTAGTAACTGTTGGAACAGGCACTTCAACAACAATGGTAATGGTTTGATCTTTGGAAGTGACAAATGGCAATGTGGTCACTTGTGTAGTCAGTCCAGTCCAGGTAGAAGTTAAAAGTTGAACAGCTTCCCCATTGCCACCCACAACATTATTGTCATAAGCACCCCAAGTAACTGATTTTCCATTATTGGTACTCAATAGATTTCCAACACAAAGATAATTATTGATATAAGTATCTGAAGTACTAACACCAGCAGCAACATTCACAAGAGTATCAATAAATGGCCTGTAACCAGCAGGAATGTTTTGATAGTTAACAACAAAGGAAGTAGATGAACAAGTGTATGTGTAGCTAAAGTCAGTACTAGCGTTTTCAGGTAAGTACCAAGCATTTAAGGCATTTGTTATAGCCATATGAATGGAAGAACAGTCTATTGATGATCCCGAGTTAGTAATTTGAATACCAATACTACCAGACCTATAACCATTTGGACAGTTGCCACCAAGAAGATAATGTTGTTGTTTGTTTAATGATGGTACAACTCTATTGACGTAGACAATATTGTTTGGATTATCACTATCTGGAGATCCCCCAGCAAACGTAGCTTGTGTAGTAAGTTGATTGGGACCATCGTAAAAGGAAACATTATTAGTGCCAGTAGTGAAACAGGTTGAATCTTGTAGATCTGTACTTAAAGCAGAACCACCAACATTGAAAGCGATGGGAAAGTTAATAGTTCCATAAGCGTTGGTTTGTGGTGTCACAGTATTTGAAACAACACAATTTAATTGGGAGTATGAAACAACAATATCACCAGGTTCAAAAGAACAAGTAGCATAGGTGGACAGACCAACAACTAAATTCACTGAAGCTTGAGTTGTGGTAAATTTGAATACACATGGCAAATTCAAAGTAAATGTATCTCCAGGCAGCATTGTTGTTCCATTGATTTTCCAAGACAAAGTAGCAATCCAACTGGGAAATGCTGGACCAGCGAATGGGTAGCTAGCAGCTGGTTGCCACACCAAAGAGTTAAATGAGGTGAAAACCCCACTGATCTGTGCAGCAGAGGTTGAGGCAACTGTGAAAATCGTAAAAACAATAAAATTCAACGTTTGCATTTGTAGTTGTTAAAGAGAGTAATAAAAAGGAAGTTTTGAGCTGGTGATTAGGTTCTCCTTTTATAGATCATCCCGTGGCATCAATTAGAGTACCAATTAGAGTAGGTTGTTTCTGTTTGTGGTTACCAAAAAAGTTCCAAAACTGGTTAATCTCTTCTATGTTGAAATGGAAATTATTTTTCTTTTTATTTATTTTTTTGCAGTAATTATTTTTCTGCAAATTAGATCAAGCCTCAGAACAATAACGATTTACTCGGCAATAATTTTCACATTCAATGTGGAAATTTCTAGATTTCATATATATTTTTTTCAAAAAAATTAAGCTGTTTTATATTCCCTATCAAGATATTTTTACCTTATAGAGAAAAGTCCTCAGTTAGGTTCTGATTGAGGAACAAGTGACGCTTGAAGTTCTTGGAAAAATCATGTTCGCTTCTTTTTAATTGTTCAACTATTGGAGATTGTACTTGATATAATTCAAATGTAAACTTTTCCTTACTTAGACTTTGATGACGTAAGCCTCGTTGACTTTGTGCAAATTCTTTTCGACACCAATCCTTGGCAACCAAAAAAGCTTTTCATTGTTGTTGACGCAAAGACTAGTGGGTGTTGGGTTTGCTCAACTGTAAACGAAAGGAGCTTCCACTAAGCCCTTGAAATTTGTATTTCAACGATGGCCCAGAACCGATTTAGCCTACATTAGAACAAACTCAGTGCAGAACAATTACCAACTTGTGGTTATATTTTGTTGAATGCATCCTCTGCAAGCCCCCAGTAATGACTGTTGTTCACTTGTATAAATTGTTCTGCGTATGGGGTACACAAAGAACTGAAAATTTTTCTGTGTTCCACAAATCCGGACCCTGTTTGAAAAACCTTCTAGAAAATTCAAACAATACAAATCATCTGAATTAGGCACCTAAGGCGGGTTCTAGCCACAGCTTCGATGGCCCCAAAAAATAAACACAACAAGTGGTGTAAAAGTTTTTGTGAAAAAGTTTTCAAAAAAAAATAATTGAAATTGTTTGTCAAAATATGCGCCTCTTTTTGATTTATGACATGGTGGTGCGTCCACTTCAAATTAATCTTACAGGTACGATCACTTGGAATTAAGAAAGATTTAGCCGCCGTGCATTGTCTGACAAAGGTTGCAGAACGTTATGTAAGAAGTACTAAGCTATTTGTGGATAAACATCCCACTCGCACATTGCCTCAGGATTATCCGATAATTAAACGGATTAATTGCTTATAAATAAAATAAAGTAATTTTTAATATTAGCCTATATACTACCCCGCTAGCTTATTATTCTGGATAATTACCGAAGTATGCTTATCAAAATGGAAAAAAAGAAAAGTTTAATTTCCATTGGTGAAATTGTTTCTGTGACAATTTTTTGAAGAAAATATTCAAATTTAAAAATAGTATGAGATTTCACGAGAGAATTCCAATTTTGTATACGATACTAATTGTAGGGAGGGGTTCACATCTCCTTTTCTAAAAAATATTAAACAATTATTTTTAACAATGCTTTCGTATTATTGGACCATTTAAGGTGAAAAGTACCGAATTGGTTAAAAGCCTCCAAATTAAATGGTAGTTTATTTTCTTTTTTCGAAGTGGGTTTTATAAAAAGAAATTCAAAATAAAATCGGATTTTATATGATTGGTATTGCGTACTAAAACCGGATAATTTTATTTCCGGATTTTCCTAATTTGTCAACCATATCCAAAAAAGGAGAATTGCTTTCAACAATTTATCCAACAATAGAGACCAAAAGGTTCTAGAATTCGATCGTCAAGGCGGGCATCCATTGTTTTTCTTTAGCCGTGCAAATGATCAAACATTCCTCTCCAATTTTGCAATCACCATTTCTGATAGATAGCGTGATGGACGCCTTTTTTTCTGGGCCAATAACTTCATGGTAATTACTTGATTGAGTACTGGTTCTAGTTTCGACTACCCCAGGTGGAAATAATCAAATTCTTGGCATAAAAATAAAACCGATTAAATGCAAACTCGGGGTACTCCTTTAGAACTAGATACCCACGCAGGCGTCCCAGACTCATACTTGCGGCTATTTTTGAGCAATTATTTTCATTGTCATTTGTTGTTATTGTTCAAGTTCCGCAGAATTGAAGTATTGATTAAGCCAAAATCCACAAAAAATTATTTCTATGGAATTTGAAATTGAACTCAAAAATGGTTCAAATCACCAAGAAAATCAGATGATTTTCTGGGAGATAAAATCATGCAGCATCTTACAGTAAAACCACAAAGCAAGTTCCTACTATACCTTGTTTGCCCTGTTTCAAGTATAATTCTGACACAAAACTACAATCTTGACGGCAGGTTAATTATTCAGTGAGATGCTACTAGTTGGCGCAAGACAGATTTGATACTTAATTGAAAATCAATATATTTTGATTTATAACTTAATCTCATTTATTTCAAAGCACTACAACAATTAAATTCCGAACTGTACTACAAACACTATTTTATTTCAACTATTTATACTATTTTTTATAATACATAATTAATTAAAATCAAGATCTTAATTGGTCTCTTCCAACTTGAAGCTCCATTTGCTATTTCAACCATGGGACTTGTTGGCTTGGATGTGGGCACTTGAGATAAACTAAGAGTGGTTGATTCAAACCGTGACTCGGTTGGTGTACTACTACCTTTTCCATATTGTTCTGTAGCATCTGTTTTCTCGTTTCTTGACATAGAACCAACTGGAGAGATATCCAAATTGCCCGGTTCTCCTTCGGCTGCTCCAATATCATTTCCAATCCAATTTCCACCAATATCATCATATATAGAATTGGTAGGAGTAGCAAATTCATTGTTCATATTGGTTGAAATTGGAATATTATAGCTTAACTCAGTCGTAGACACCCAAGCTGCAATGGTTGAAATTGAACTTGAGCTTTCTGATGAAATACCACTACTTTCCAAGTTGTTGTATATAGAGGTTTCTACCGATTGCCATTCAATTGATACTTCCAGGGAGATCGACACAAAATTATCCGTTGGTAAAAATGAGTAACTGGTTGTAACGGGAGATTCAAGGTAATTTGTACCTGGATGTTCAGCCTTTGAGCTTTCAGTGTTGAATTCTGAATGTGTTACCGAAGTGGAATTTGTTAAAGTTGAAGGTTTTGACAAAGTAATCTCAGATTCAAAATTGGTGTCTACCCCAGAGTTAGACCCCTCATTAGTCAGAATGGAATAATATGACTCAAGGTTGCTAGTATATACAATTGTGATTGACTGCAAAAATTCTGGGTACGTAGCACTGATGGTGGAGGATGTTTGTACAGAATTTGAGATAGTTGAACTGGGATAGGGATCATGGTGTGAGGTTGGAACTTGCACATATGAAGAGGTTTCAAAGAACAGAGATCCCTCAGTCACAAATAATGATTCTGTGGAAATTGAATCAGATGATGATTGTTCACAAGGTGAAACTATATTACTAGACCAAGTTTCATATGTATGAGATGCTGTTTGACTGGAGTTTGTGTATCCGGTAAATGAAGATGAGTATGTTGGTTGCGCTGATATGGGTTCTTCGATTGTCGATTCTTCTACTGTAAACAAAGAAGATTCTGTGGTTGCTGGCAACTCAATGGATGAATAATTTTGAGTAGTTGCTGTTTCTTCTGATTCTATTATTGAACCAATATATATAGGTTCTTCAGTTTCAGTTATCTCAATAGAAATGGATTCTTCAACAGTGGGGAATGATGAATCAGTTTCTTCGGGTGATGATGGCGTCTCCATAGCTGTGGATACTTCACTTGTTGAAAATGGTTGTAAGGTGGATGAGTATATTAATGAGTCCTCTGTAGTCTTTTCAACAGATGTTGTCTCTTCAGTAGATGTGGAATCTTCAGCAGATGTGGAATCTTCAGCAGATGTATTGTCTTCGGCTATGGAGTATGACTCCATACAAGTGGATTCTTCAACGGTAAGTATTTCAACAGAAGACTCTTCAGGACCAATTGACAGATTCGTTTCGGTAGTTTTACAAGGAGTAACCACCATCTCTGTATCAGTGGCCCATGTGGAAGTGGAAAAGGTACTGGTGAAAATATCATCTATATCAAACAAGCATGTGGTAACAGTGGTGATCGTATGAACGGGTTCATACTCAACAACACTGGCAGTAGAACCTGGTGGTGCTGTATAAGTGATGTAAGATGTAGAAATTCCAATATAAGTTGTGGTCTCGGTGATTGTAGGAACTGGTACATTAACAACTATCGTCATTGTTTCATCTTTGGATGTTTCGAAAGGCATTGTAGTCAATTGAGTAGTCAGTTCAGTCCAAGTACTTGTAACAACTTCAACTTCTTCTCCGTTACCCCCTGCAACATTGTTTTCATAAGCGCCCCAAGTAATACCTTTCCCGTTATCTGTTGTTTTTGAACCTCCGGAACATATATAATTGTTAACATAATTCACGGAAATACTAATACCATTAGCAACTTGAACAAGTGTATCAATGAATGGTCTATACCCAGCAGGAATATTCTTATAATTCACAATAAAAGATGTTGATGAACAACTATAAGTGAAACTAAAGTCTGAGTTGGCATTTTCAGGTAAATACCAATCGTTTAAATCATTTGTAATTGCCATATGGACTGATTTACAATCAAAGGAAGACCCTTGGTTACGTATTTGAATTCCTATACTACCTGATTTATACCCAGAGGGACAGCTTCCTGCAAGTAGATAATGTTGTTGTTTATTCAAGGAAGGTACTATTCGATTAACATATACGATTTTGTTTGGATCATCACTTGAACCTCCAGTAAATGAGGCTTTGGTAGAAAGTGCTTTTGAACCATCATAAAACGAAACAATATTTGAACCAGCAACAAAACAACTAGAATCTTGTAAATCAGTACTTAATGCAGAACCTCCAACATTAAATGCAAGTGGGAAGTTTACAGCTCCAAAAGCATTTGTTTGGGAAGTGACCGTATCCAAAAATTCACATTCCAATTTCGAAAATGCAACAACAATGTCTCCAGGGTTAAATGTACACCGAGCGTAGTTTGTCAGACCAACTTTTAAATTTACAGCTTTCTGACTAGTGGTGAATTTAAAAACACAAGGCAAATCCAAAGTAAATTTATCACCGGTCAGAACTTGGGAACCATTGATTCTCCAGGATAAAGTAGCAATCCAGCTTGGGTATGCTGGTCCAGCAAATGGGTAATTAGCAGCTTTCTCCCATACTAACGAGTCAAAGGAGGTAAAAATTCCACTAACTTGTTTCGCAGTGGTTGTCGTAACGGAAAAAATGATTAATAAAACTAAACTAAACATTGTGATTTATTGTTTTTGAGGTGATGATAAAAGGAAAATATGAAATATGGAAGCACTTTACCAGTGAATTTATACTTGATCATTTCTATTCTTTGGTTGACCATATTTGAATATGTATTGCACCCTGAGTGATATTTTAATTTGTAATCTGCAAGATTCAGGTGATCTTTTTTATTTTTTTCTTTTTTTTTGCAATCATTTTTCCGGAAATTATCCAACACAACAATAAGAATATTATTAACAATAAGCCAAATCATTCCATGGAACGTCGTTACAGTTTTTCCGATCATGGATCACTTTTAGAATCTACCCCTGAAGACGACTCAAATGTCAAGTTGACTGAAGGTGTTATTTACAATGTAGTGAAGGTTGAACTTAGATGTTAGTAAACCAACCTGGACTTGAAATTGTTTTTCTGATAATTAAGTTAACATTTTTGGTTCAATTTATCTTACTTCAGACTGGGCTTGCAGTCCAGACCCCTGAACATCAGGCACCATGTCTCAGATAATAGTCTACTGATATTGAGATTAAACGAAAAATGTTATTGTTCACGGAGATTTACCGAAGTAATCCGATTGTTGAATATAAAAATATTTTTCCGGTTATGTCTAGAAGTGTTTATTATTTAACTAGAAAAATTACATGATCAGGTAAAGCCCCTTTTCACCCAAAGCTCGTAAACAAAATTCTTTCTTTAAAAACAGTAGTCTTTTACCTTGAGTCTGGGAAGAACTCCAGCGTAGTACAGTTAAGCAATGCCGCGAATGTATAACATTGTGGATATCCATCAAAAACGTCTTCCATTGGCATGTCTCGTTAAAAATCAAATATCGCATTCGTTAATGGGACAGTTGTAAAGGTTAGAAAATAAACTTAGTAATAGCTTACTAAATTTGGACCAGATTGTAATGTTATTACACCCCGGAAGTAACAAAATTACACATTTAAAATCCGCGGAAATAGAGAAAAATGCGCCACAGAGATGAGAAGAAAAAAAGAAAAGCGTTGACACCCAGAAAAATTTTCTCGGAAATACAAGTAAATGAACGCTATGAATAGGATATTGGACAATTAAAACAATGGGTTCCGCTCTAAACCCCCATATAATTTTGTCACGCCACTCGCTAACCTGATAACATGTTAATAAATGATTTAACTACCAACAAATTTTTCACATCCGTGGAGTATTGTGGTTGATTAGTCGTTCGGAGTTCCGAGCAGTTTTCTTTTCTCGTATCATTAAAAAATAAGTGTAACAAATGAGGATTTTTAAGTATGGTGCAATAAAAGTGCAATCAGAATATTATTAGAGCTGAATCACATGGTACTATAGTATCCCTTGTAATTATTGTGATTTCTGGCATAATATATATTCAAATTTACATATGTAGATATTTAAACTAGATCAAGCAATTAATGGCAACCAACATGGCAATTGGAACACCCACAGTTGCAGCTGCTCCCTTCAGCGAAGTACTCGCGTTAGTTTCTGTATCAGTGGAATTTGAATCCCCTCCCATTTTCATTTCTGCTTTTATAAACTCAACTTCAGCACCATCACCCGAGCAAACTACTTTATTAACATCGTTATGACAGCCAGTGTACTCTTTAGGAGCTTTTTCCTTATCTGTTGGTGCTGGAGTAATCTTTCCATGACTTCCATCAGGATCCATACAGTAAAAATCATCTTCCATGAAATGACATTTAGTAACTGACCATTTTTTTTCATCATCAGAATCCAGTTTTTTTTCATCAGCATCGTGGTTATCATGATCACCATGATCATGTTTGGCATCGGAGGAAATTTGAAACTCAACGTGTTCATCGCCATGGGAACACATGATGTCATTACCCATCTTGTGACAACCAGTGTATTCTGTTGGAGCAGAAGCTTGGTTGGTAGGAGCTGGAACAATTGAGCCTTCGTTTCCTTGAGCATCAACACAATATTGAGCATTACCATGAAAGTGGCACTTTGTTACCGAATCATCTTTACCATCTGATCCACTGGTATGTCCCAGAGTATGGTGTCTCTTAACAACAGCGACTCCTTGAGCGTTAATTGCATGACCCACGGTCAAGAGGAGTAAACCAGATTGTATAGCGTATTTCATGTTGATGATATAATATGCAAACAATTGAAATCATCATTCCTTTGTCGACGTGTGGATCCTTTTATATTGTGATTTTGCCCAGAATTTTTTTGAAAAGTTTATTAGATTAATGAGCAATATACGGGACCCAAATTCGTACATTTTAAACTTTAAATTTTTTTCAAGTTCTTTTCTCCTCGCCTAACCAACCGAAATGGGGTTCATACTACATTTGTATACCAATAAATTGTTATATAAGTTGACTAGTACAATTTATATACTAATATATAAGGTCTATTGAACACTTAAAAAGACTACAAAAGAAAAATAAAAAAAATCCACAGAATAATTGAAACACTCAAGATTGCACCATTATTTGGCATTGGATCTAATAAAATATTTGTTTCCAATGGGTATGCCAAAGAAGAATGTATGGTGAAAACAGTAGGAACACTAGTATGCATATCAGCACCAACCGTATCAGTAACAGTTGAATCCATTTTAGGATTTTTAGTTTCAGTGTTTAGATTAATAGTTTGGATATTATTAACGGTATCATTAGAACTCTTGACATTATCGATTTCAGAATTGCGAGGTGTTTCATTATCAGTTGAGTTTGAACTTTCACTTGACAAATCATTTTCTCTATTAGTTTCCAGGCTATTACATACTGTGCTGGTTACAGTTCGGAGGGAGCTGGTTAGATAACTAATTTTCGAAGTAACAATTTCACTTTCAGTACTTGATGGGAGTAGAGAACAATATGAACATACCTCAATGGTAGTTAAAGATGTAGTATTTTTTAATGATGAGATAATTTCTCCAGATTGTGCATCAGATGTTGAACTTGTTGGATCGAGTGTAATAGAATATGCTCCCAGGCTTAATGATTTGCTGACTGAGATGTCTGATGAAGTTGGATCATCTGTGTAGGAAGATTCAGATTGACTGGAGCTGTAGGGATCAATTATGGAATACGTTGATGATGCTAATTCACTAGATGAATCAGATTTAACAGCGCTTGTAAATGAGATCACATTTGTAGACCAGCTTTCTTCTTGACTGGTTGAAGTAATCGGATCAGATGAATACAGCTGCCAGTTTGCTCCTGTTCTTGGGGTTATCAATGATTCAGATTGTGAAGTGGAATCACTGGAATTTGAGTAAAGGGGTTGCAGTGAAATGGATGACAGATCTAAAGTAGAATGACTTGACCATGATAATTGGGAAGACATGCTTGAGGAACTTGGATCTGTCGAAGTTATCAATGGGTCATCACTGGATGTAAATATATCACTTGAAGTTGAAGATAGAATATCATTTGCCGAGAATGTCTCATTGCTAGTGGTTTCAATTATTGAGGAGTTGATAACTTCACTGGATGACAGTTCACTTGAGGAAGACATTTCAGTTGAGCATGGTAATTCACTTGAGGATGTCAATTCAGTTGAGCATGGTAATTCACTCGAGGATGACATTTCGGTTGAGCATGGTAATTCACTTGAGGATGTCAATTCAGTTGAGCATGGTAATTCACTTGAGGATGTCAATTCAGTTGAGCATGGTAATTCACTTGAGGATGTCAATTCAGTTGAGCATGGTAATTCAC
>PPUV02000075.1:0-16676 GCA_002911495.2 Spathaspora sp. UFMG-CM-Y285 | reverse complement strand
TAGTAGTAACAACTGTGGCTGGAGGAGGAACGTATGGAGGAGTAATCGTTGTAACATAAGTAGTATCAGGTAATGTAACCGTAGTGACAAATGGAGGGTTGAATGGTTCAGTAACAGTTGTAACATAGGTGGTATCGGGTAATGTAACTGTAATTGTAACTTCAGTTCCTGTTCCGACTGGTGGAACTGGTGTTGTACCACCTGGAGGAGTTAGAGTGGTCAAAGTCACAGTTAATGTAACAGTTCTGGAAACAAATGGAGTTTCTGGATCAACAATTACTGTAGTTAAAGTATCAGTCACAGTTCTAGTTGCTGGTGGGGGATCAATAGTTGTGTATGTAACAGTTTCAGTAATTTCTCTGGTACTAGTAGGATCTACATCAGTTCTAGTAATCGTTTCTGTTATTGTTCTAGAAACTGGTGGTGGATCAACTGTTGTGTAAGTCACAGTTTCAGTAAATTCTCTGGTGTTGCTAGCATCTTCATCGGTGATGGTTACAGTAACAGTTCTGGTTACAGAGGGTAGTAGATTTTGGGTAGTTTCAGCCACGGTGACAGTGAGATCTTCAGATGTAGCAGGAGTAGTTGGTTCTTCAATTGGTTCATCAGTTGGTTCATCAGTTGGTTCATCAGTTACTTCTTCGGAAGATTCTTCGGAAGATTCTTCCTGTGTAGTAGGAGAAATAGGCTCTTCCGTTGATTCTTCAGGGACAATATGAGAAGTTGATTCCTCTGAAGTAAGTTCTTCAGTTGCCACAGAGGTAGTTCCCTGGGTGTTTTCCTCTTCGGTTGATAATTCTGTTTCAGTAGTTTCTTTGGTCGAGGTTTCTTCCGTTGAACTTTGCTCTATAGTTTCTTCCGTTGAGGTTTCAATGGATGCTAGTACTGTTGATTCTATATTAATAGCTTCTGTAGTAGTTTCTTCAGTTGTCATTTCAGTAGTTGTTTCAATAGTTGCCTCAGTTGGCTCTAAGATTGTGGATTCTTCTGATGGAGTCTTTTCTGGTGATGGTTCTTCCGTTTCAGATGGTTCCAAAATTTGCACTGGTGTTTCTTGGAAAACAATCGTGGACGAATATTGAACTGACTCAGATTCAACTTCAGTTGAACTTGATGGTTCTTCCGAGAAACTGCTTTCCTGGGCCTCCGAAACTTCTGTAGTTGGAGTGACAGTATCATCAATTCCAGGATTGGATATATTTGGGTCATTTGTACTGGGAGGAGGATTTGGATCAATTTCTGGAAGAGCAATAGGTGGCTCTGGATAATCTGGAATTGGTTCTGGTGCTCTAGGTGTATCTGGGGGAGGAACGATTGGTGGGTATTCTGGTTCTATTGGTGGAGTTTGTCCCTGACTTGGGGGAAGTTTAGTATATGCAGGAGGATTGGGGTCTGGTGGCGGATTAGGATCTACTTCTGGCATTTGAGGGGTGGGAGGGTTATCAGGAACAATAACAGGCGGTGGAATAGGTGGTTGTTCAGGAGTGAGGGGGATTCTGGTGGTTGTTTCCATAACAGGGTCAGTACTAGTTTCAGTAGAATCAATTCCAAGACATTCAAGCGGCCAACATTGAAGGGGGTAATCATGATAATTATTAGAATCACAACCATGCATAAAACTAACTTTGAAATTGCTAGCTGCTCTTCCTTTTACTGGAACACTATTACCCCAATTAAATTCAATAATGAATGGAGTAGAACAGACTAATGGTTCTATCATTTGGGATTGCATAACCCAGCGAACAAAAAAGTGGTAAGGAGATTCGGAAAGGACATTGTCTTCTAGAGATCTATTGTAAACGACAAATGGGTTGGGAAGATAGTCATCAGGAGTTTCAAGGTCCAATAATGCAATGTATTCAAGAGTTTTAGGAAGCCATTGACCAGGATTAATTTCAATTTCCATCAACACTTCATAGTAATCTTCTGTGATGCGATTTATATCCGTAAATTCGAATTTTTCTATAGTCGGTGCCAATCCTCCTGTTTCTTTTGGAGCCGCACTACAGTGTTCATACCATTTACGAGGACAATAAGTAGTTGCATTTTCAAATAATTCATTGGGTGGTTCTATAGTCACAGGAGAACCGGTAATCAAACTTTCATTAATGGAAGAAAAGTCTTTGTAGGAGCGTTCACTAAGAACTTCTTCCATGCTCGAAGTGCTACTGGGTTCCTCAATCGAAGAGGGTTGCAAGGGGCCATTGTTTTCAGGATCGACCTTCCAAGCTGTTATAAGATGTAATAGTAAAAGATAAAATAGAAGTTGCATTTTGAATAGTATAAATTTATTACACTAATTGTCAAAAGATATTTCTAGTTGCAAGAAAGTGAAATTTTACGTCTTTATGTACTCCATGACTAATTCGTAAACGCAAATCGGGAATAGGCATTTCTGATTCATCCGATATTCTATCTGATACTAGTCAATAATTAGAGGCAAATATCTCCTCGGCACAAATAGATCATTCATTAGGTATAAAGTGGCACGATTCGTCTATTGCACTTTCTGAATCACTTTTTAATATTCTTTTGAAGTTCTGTTCATATGGGCTAGAAAAAAGAAAACTGAAAAAATAAACATGCATCATGCATTAATATGATAACGCCTCATGGAAAAAGATTATGCTTCTAGAATAATTCTATGCATCAAGAGGGAAATTCCATTTTCACAATGATATGAAAGTTAAATTTTGAGATATAGCTCGAACTGTACAACTTTGGGCAAGAACGGGCAATACTCCAAATGTTCTGCGTTTCATGAAACTCGAACCCCAGTTGCACGTTTAATATGTTTAGAAAATATAGATATATTCACCAAAAATATATTTATTAAAAGTACATTGACTTCGGCATCTTTTGAAAAAAATATCTGAATCCAATAAAATTTCTTGCCAAGGCGTGCTAAACGGGAGATTCGTAACTCTCGTGCTCTTAATGAATGAGTAACCTGGCTTGTCTTCTAGGGCAGTAAAGAATTCTTAGTCAATCCTGCTGCTTGGTGAATTTCCGCACATTTGGGGTCTACCTTAAAATCCTCTTTCAGAACAGAAGTCATTTGGGAAATGGGCCTATATTATCAAGTTACTCGACTCTAAATCGCATTAAGAATATACTCTATGTCGAAGTATTACGCGTGACCCATCGCAAATTAACAGATCATTTTGTCAAAAACGCACGAAAAATAATAATAAAAAAAAAAAGAAAATTACAATTAAAACAAATATAGAATTCCATAATTGTTAGTAGTTCAGCTCGGGACCAGTTATTTAATCTCCGGTGAATTCGATTTGCATGACTTGGTTAGCAAACAAGTTAATTATGAATTTCTATTTCTTTTTGACTGCGTTGAATTTATTCTTTTGGTATGAAATATCAATATCCGGTTATAGTCTAAGTTAAAGTTACTTTAAACGGGCAACAGCAACCAATTGTTTAAGTCTAGTCTACGATAGTGTTGAGAAAATGAAATTCATGATAAGTCAATTTTATTGATTTCATGATTCCAATAATACATGTATAAGATCTAAGAATCTAGTCTAATAGCCTATAACTGATAATGATTCTAGGGTAATAATGTCGTAGGATATATTTACAAAGGATAATAATCAAATAACTCGAGCAAGCGTGAAATACATTTGGTTAGTTTCCAAATGAATAACACAGTTAATCATACCTTTGACAGAGAATAAAATATTATTAAGAAAGTCTGAATAGGGAAAGTTACACCCAACCAGGTTTGGGTACGTTTTAAAAAGAAACAGATCACATATAATTTAGGTATTAACAAAACTATACATAAAACTTATCTACAGATATTGGCACGGTTGGCGAGACATTGGTTTGCTTTAAACCCGTGTAAATCCACCCCAAACATTCTGCAATTAACCCACTTCCCTTTGTTCTTGCAATGATTTACACAGTAATGTGCGGCATTGTAAAGGTTTTTAGCTTCGAAAACGGGTTTACCAGTCCAGCCGATGCAACATAACCTAAAACAAACCGATGATAGCGTACCAAACTCAGTAGCATCAGTTCTACCTACTGCATTGATTAGATATCTGCAATCTGGTTTCCAAGCTAGGTTGTGGTTGTTACACTGGATACCTGTCCACGTCCGTCTCTTTTCTAATTTTGGCAGCTTAACTTCTGCAGCTAACAGAAAGACATCTTTAATTTCATTGCTAGAACTCGAGTCACTCAAGGTGTTTGCAAGATTTTCTGTCCCATGTTTTTCATGATTATGGTTTACCATCTCAGCAAGCTCCTTAACCAAGTCAGAATCCTTTTTGAATTTAGTAGATTCAGGTTGACCAGCATATACAAACTTAAGATACAAGATTACAAAATCTCCATGGAGATCTTTTTTAGCGGCTTCCTTTGCCAATTCAACTACTGTTTTCAAATAATTGTAGGAAGAATACGTGTAAATCAGACCAGACTCTTTTCCAAGACCATGTTTAACCATAAATTCGTCCTCAATATCGAAACACACCTTCCCCTCACTGCCATCATTGGGATCTAACTTATTTATAAGAACCAATTCAAGCTTCTCGTGATAATTCTGACCGTAAATGCACCAGCACAAATTTAAAAGCAACAAGGTAAATGAAATGTTCATTGTGAATACAATGTTTACAGAAAATAATAACATTTAAGAGACCTTTGAAGGTGGATAGATGTAAACAGTTATATATTCACCATATTATTGAAATCATTTTCTCTCAAAAAAATCCATCTACTTGCATTGAAAAGATTCTCCTATGCTAGCCTCGTCTATTATCTTTCTATTTGGATTATTTCAAAATAACTACAAAGTTCCCACAACTTATTTCTCTTGTTGTGCAAGCGTTCCTTTAATATTGGGTCATACGATAATAGTAATGACAACCTGCATTAATTTCTTATCATTTTCCAAATGTTATACAATTAATGCTTTTTCTATTTCGAAAATTATTCATAATACTATTCAAGGCTATTAAATTCAAGTAACACCAGAGAATTAAGGTTCTTCTCTGCATCTCCGCAAAAATTGGATTTCCATTATTCTTTATAAATATAAACAAACATCTTAAACGGTACCGTGTTAGATGTAAAAATGGCTACACGGACCAGAGGCAATTACTCAAATAAAATGTTTAATTGATCATGACTTGTTAATGTATTTGAAATACACGCAGCTAGGTAACAACGAAGTACAGAAACATGATACATAGATGAATCTTATGAAATAAGCTGTATCTAAACAAATGCGAACACAATAAAAAGTCATTTACTAGTAACTATTGTTGGTCTTTCAGTAGTCAAAGGATTCTCCAATCAATTTTACTGGAAGGAGAACAAGAAGTGTTTCTCTTCAGCATCAAAAAAACGCACGATTCACTAATTCAGATAATAATGAGGGTATGTGCATATTACTCCACAACATGTCACAAAAAGGTATGCATTGATTACGTCATATTTTAGTATGTGACATAAACCGATAGTCCAATCATAGAGTGGGACTAGCAAGTTTTTGAACTCGGTAGATTTTATGCGCAAAATGAGTTTTGAACATGTGGCTCGTGTGAAGAAAGGATTTCAGAAGTGCATGTGCCGATGTTATACTCGTATATTGGTGTCATTGGTCCATCATAATAAGTATGGGTTATTAATATTAATTACATATTATACCCCAGAGTTCCATCATACCTCATAACATTTCCAAATTTTGTGATTTTTGTATTATGTAATATATCTCGTATATCTATATGATTGACGGTAAGGAAGATATAAAACCATCAATGCAATCCTACTAACTTACCACATATCGCTTAGTAATTAAACACCATCAGAGCTCAGAATTAAAGAAGTATTTATTAATCGTCTAATCTATAGCTTTTTGATAACAAGTCACAGCTACATGGAATCACGAATTATCCAAACAGGTTAACCTACTGAACCAAATTATTAGAAGGATAACACAATTATGAAACAGGATGATGACCTGGTATTGTCTCCAATCAACCACATCCAGAATGAGTCCCTTTATTCACAGTGGAACAAACTTTATAGAATTAGCTATGAGGATTGAGATGAGTAAATACGATGAAGTTAATTAAACACCAAGTTTTATTTGCTAGGAAAACAGTACAAACAAAAAATTATTATACAACTTCGTGATATACTTTGTAAGTGAATCCTACCAAGAGTAATTTAATTTATTCAATTTTGCATCATGTTCCATTTCTTCCTTTTGTATGTCAAATGTGTAAATCCTTGGGTTTTGAACGTGACTGAGATAATGTTTTCTTGGACGGGAATGATATCCTACTTCCGCGGAATTCTATTGTGGTCGAATCTAGAAAAAAAAAACAATTTTGAACAAGAAATATGCAAGCTGATGTTGCATTGGAATTGATAGGATTTACCCTTTTTTTTTGGAAACTCACAAGCTAATTGTCATAATACGTTATTTGTGATGTTTTGATTTTGCCGAAGACGAATGGATTTCTATTACTCTTCATTCGAACCGTTTTGTTAATGGTTACGTTATAGAAATTAGGGAACAAACTCTTAAACACCAAATCCTTTTAAACCTCGTATTGCTCAATTATCAATTCGGTGGCAATTCACACAAATGTGTGATTTTTCGTAATGGCTTATGGAATAAGTTAGGTCCACAAAGGGTTAATAAATGCAACCAAAAACTACTTCTAGAAACACATTTTTATGTTATACAGCTCAAGGAACACGCCTTTTTCCCATTGCCAAGACTTTTCTTTAATCTGAATACAAGAAAATAAAAGAGTACTGCATTACTTTGTGTGTGCCTGATCCATCACAGGCAATATTAAATACAAATTTGACTCTCAATAAGAATTATGGGAGCACCTTCTGATTCCCCGATTCTTGAACTATATATATCTTCCCCAGAGAACGTTATTTTGGAAAACCTTCTTTCTTCTGGTCCCTATCAAACCATGATTTTATCATTATTATTGATACTGCTATTATTTAATTTTATTGCTCTGGAACACATAACTGGTGTTTTCACTGGTATGGATTCCGTTAGACATGAAGGAACTGCAAGTAAATACCCTGGTAATCCCACTTGGATAGTTGATTTAACTTGGGAAGTAGATGGTACAAGAATGCAAGTGGGTGATACCTTCAGATTAGATATGCCTTGTGTTTTCAAATTTGTTACACCCCAATCTTCAATTGGATTAATTGCCGATTCAACCAGTTATGCCAATTGTGTATTTAGTGCTGGTGAGATTCACGATTCAGATTCAAAATTAAATTGTGTAATCTTACCTACGGTTAATACCTTTACCCATGCAGTTGGAAAATTAACCATTCCTTTGACCTTCAATGCTGGTTCTTCAAGATTGGATGTAGATTTGAAATGTGCTAGTTACTACCATCAAGGAAGGAACACTATTACATTTTATGATGGTAGCAATGAGCTTTCTGCTGATGCTAATTTTGTGGGAGGCGCTGATACCACTCCTAGTACCATTGTATACACTCTCCGAGCCATTCCATCAATGAAAAAACAACAACAATATTTATTACAAGGTAGCTGTCCCGGTGATACCTTAGAAGGACTTTTGGAAATACAGATTCTAGATGGTTCAGGAACCATAGATTGTAATACCATGAAAGCATTTTGGTCAACCAGGTTCAACGATTGGTATTTTCCTACAAACCAGGCCAAGTTCGTTTACGACCCCATCTGCAATCTGAATTATTTTCTGGTTCTCTATGAACGTATCCCAGCAGGTTATCGAGCATTCATTGAAGGAATTATTACACGGAAAGAGGGGGTAAAGTTACACGTGTATTATAAGAATCAATTCATATGCCGTGGTATTAATACAGTCTTTGATGGTTCCCGAGAAGTGACATGGGATCCATACCTTGTTGAAGATGCTGGAAGTCATGAACTTGCAATTACTACCCAAACATGGACTGGTCTGACAACCCAAATGAGAACTTCACTGTATGAAGTGAGTGATCCAACATTAAATGTTATTGTAGATGTTCCAATTCCAACCATTACAATAACTTCTTCATATATTGGAATTAGTAAAAGTTATACTACATATACTGTGGAACCGGGTCAAACTGCTAGTGTTATAGAGTATCTTCCCGTACACGATTCAACCACTGAATCTAGTTGTTGGGATGATGATGCGACTGTCACTACTACCATTATCACTTCTGATTGGGCCACGGATACTGTTTTAATTATTACACCATGTGAGATTACAACTGAGGAATCTACCGAGGAACCTACTGAGGAACCCACTGAAGAACCAACAGATGAACCAACAGATGAACCAACTGAAGAACATACTAAGAAATCTACTGAAGTACCTAACGAAGTACCTACTGAAGAACCTACTGAGGAATCAACTGAAGAATCAACTGAAGTACCTAACGAAGTACCTACTGAGGAATCAACTGAGGAATCAACTGAAGAATCAACTGATGAATCTACTGAAGTACTTACTGAAGAACCTACTAAGAAATCTACTGAAGTACCTAACGAAGTACCTACTGAAGAACCTACTGAAGAACCCACTGAAGTACCTACTGAAGAACCCACTGATGAATCAACAGATGAATCTACCGAGGAATCAACTGAGGAATCAACTGAGGAATCAACTGAAGAACCAACTGTAGAACCTACTGTAGAACCTACTGAAGAACCAGTAGCTCCCGTTGATCCTTTCAAACCATTGCGGCTTATTGCTGATACAGGAACTGAAATACTTAACTTTCAATTAAATGAAGAAGGTGAAGTTGTCGTTGGAACAGGTCCCCCATCAACATTTGTGATTGAAGAAGAAAAAGGAGAACTTATTTCTGATGGTAATTACATTCAAGTCCTTGATAATGGGAGAGTTGTTACTACTAATGACCCAAATTTGGCTACTGTAGTTTGGTCTATGATTGATGGTAACCTTGATCTAACCTTGCCAACTAAACGTGAATTGGTTGAATTTATAATTTGTGGTGCTGATGTTTATATTAATGGTGGAGAGGGAACTTGTCAACCTGTTGAAGTAATTGCTGAGAATTTGCAAGACCATGTGGATCCTGAAGAATCCATATCTAAAGAAACTCTGGAGATCACATTGACTGAAGTACTGACCAACGTACCAAATGTTACTAACCAAGAAACCACACTACCTGAACCAACGCAAGAGGATACCTCACTCACCACTGTGATAGTTACCTCCATTGAAACTACTTACACCACTGATATTCCTGATTCTCCCTACACTACTGTGGTAACTACGACTTTTGAGATTACATATACCTCTGTCATTCCCATCATCCCATCTGAATCAGGTACAAGTTCTGTATCTACTGATGACTCATCAAGTTCTCTAATCGAATCAGATATAAGTTCAGTATCCACTGATGACTCATCAAGTTCTCTGACCGAACCGATACCCCCTGATGTTTCAACCCATCCACCTTTTGAGGCTGGTTCATATCATCAATTCTCAATTTCCAATTTGAATTTTGTTTTATTGATTTCTTATTTTGTTTAAATTATTTTAGTTTGTTTTATATACATTGTTTCCAGTATAACAACTTTAATAATAATTGGTCTCAGTCTTTATTTTTCAGCCAACACTACAATGTTTTTAAAAGATGTAACTATTTAGTGCTTCTGCCAACTCATCAGATTTCTAAATCTTGAATGGAACTATCAGTTATCTATTTACATGCACAATTTGGTTTGAAAACCAAGTTCCAAATAGAGAACATCACATCAAAAATGGACCTTCAATGCTAGTTGAATTTCCCAATTAGTCAGATAGAATACATTGAAGTAGTGTAAAAACCCAAGCTAATACTGCCTAGAAGGTGGGGCTAGTAATTTTTTGATCAGGGTAGATTTTGTGTATACAATGGTTTTGAACAGGGTGCTCGGATTCTGGTGCCTGTCGTGTAGTAAGATGCGAATTCTTTTTCTATTGAGTCGCATAGTAACACGGATATTCTAAAAATATATGTCTAATTGACTACTAAAAAATTGTCGCGTTATTCTGTAAAATAATGAGAATGACTGTATTCTAGAGAAAAAGGAAGTTTTACAACAAAATGAGCCTATGAATCAGTGCATGAAAACCTATATCATATTCATCTAACAAACGTTTGCTGTGGTAGTTTGACTCTACTTATACCTTAAATTATACCCCTGAGTTCTACGAACTTATCATTTTTTAATACTAACAAATTCACTTTGCTTGTTCTTATATCTAGTTGATTTAATATCAAATATATTGTTATATTTAAGTATAATATATTATATCTTTACAACCCTAATGGCTGAGATTTGCAAAAATTAGATCCCATTTTAATACAAGAATTATTCTGAAATTAAACCTCAATACAAGCTCGAGTATAGTGACAAAATATTAATATTTCGTTTACCCAGCCTACCATAAAACAAATACCAAATCTCATCAAACTTATCAAACCAGGTTCTTTGCTCTAGAAAATGTCTCAAGATGAAGACGACATTCCCATCCTGACTGTAGGAAATTCCGAAGTTCCTGGAGAACTAGATAAACAACTAGAACTAGAAGAACTACGGGACTCCTTCGAAAGAAAGGAGGGCTCAGCCACAGAAGAAATGAAGGCTATTTATCGTAGATTAACATACTTGGAAAAAGAAAATTCAAGGGCTGTTGAGATTGTAGTGAGGGAACAAAAGAACCAGAACTCACTAGTTCATACCATCTCAAGGATTGTTTTTGCTTGCTTCCTCATTGGCAGCTTCTTCATTGGCATCCTCATTGGCTGCTTACCTTTTTTATTTGATGCAGTTGTGAGGAGAAGTAAATGAACACAAGTGATGTACTGCACAAACTCATTCCTGGGAATGGAGGCGCATGAAGAAAATCTTTCATAGTAGTAAAATATTTACTCTAGTACATACTTTTTCTGTTTAGGCTTTACTATTACAATCTCACATTTTGTTAGGTCAACCGAGTTTTTTACCAAGAAGTGGGATTCGCAACTTTTTGAGCACAGTATCATACAAAAGAAGTTTTGAGCACAGTAGAGTTTGTGCGCAAAATCCGTTTTGAACATGTGTGGCTCGTGTGAAAAAATTATTTCAGAGAAGAATGTTTTGGTTATTCGTGTGCAGGAATTATCTTCGTATATTGGTAAGGAAAATATAGAATTACCAATGTAATAATATTAGGTATCGATTAGTAAGTAAGTTCTATGGAAGCTCAGAGTGAAAGCAGAAGTTATTAATCATTTAATGTATAACTGATTGGTAACGAGTGACAACTACACCGAATCACGAATTCTCTAAATTGGTTAATCTAATGAACCAAGATCCTTCCAAGGATGACCCAATTATGAAACAGGAAGATGACTCACGTACTGTCTACAATTGTTCACATCCAGAAGGAGTCCATTTAGTGACCGTGGAACCAACGTTACAGAAAGTGAAGGAAATTGTTAAAGCTACCAGTATATTGGAGGAACCTTCCAATAACACTTTTGCAGAGTAGGTTTGTTACTTGTGGTATCATTCTAAAACGAGTTAATGCATATCAATAACTACAAGTGCGATTAATACTCTTATAGTATAAAATGACCTAAAACATAGTACGTGCATATTTCTTGGGATATCAGTATTTTCACGAACTCCTTACTAAACCTAGGTAAATATATAGAAGTTGTGAGATAAACTTGTAACAAATCACTAAGGCAGTGTTGCAGAAAGCATGATAAAAAATGCAAACGTGGTGGATTTAAGGCATTACTAGTGTTGAAATGGATACTAAATGACATTTCATATAAGGAAATCACTCACATGAAGGTTTCTGCTAGTGGTGATCAGATATATCAATGGGCTCAGACTCATAATTTAAAAAGGCTCTACGATGGTTACTTAGATAAAGTTCAACGATTCCTGTACGCTTGCGATCGTCCTTGGAATGAGCAGGTGGAACAGTATAGTTCCATTCTTGATCAACTAAGAGCACTGTTGCCTCACCCATTCTTCTTTCAAGAGTATTTACGAGATGATCCGATTCCAACAGAAGATGCAGGGTTATATGAAAAATCTGAGAGATTTGGACCCGAATACATTAATGAAGACACAAGCAAACTAATTAAAATTTCGAAGTTTAATCGTAATTGCTGTCACCTTTGTGGAAGTACTAAGCATGGTGGGGAATGCAGATATACCAAAACTATCGAATTGTTTTATGTAATCTTTTGCATGCCAGATTTCGACAAGTATAGGATTCACGGTCATATCGGGGTAAAGATTAATTACTTCCCTCATTGGATCGATGCTATCAGCAAAACTAGCAGTCATATTAATATGTTATATACCATCATGGAATCACGTATTAGTAGGAAAAAAACATAGTTAGAGTTATGTAGTAGTACGAAAATAGATATGAGAATGTTAAATCCAGTATTATATAGTTTTTCAGTTTAACAGGTAAACCAGAGTAATGCAATACATGTTGGGGAAAGGTAATTTATGTACAAAACAATTGAAAGTAATTTTAATTTCGTTAGTTAGAACTTTGAACAGGAAGGTAGGTATTTTACTATAAATTATATTTAAATATGTTTGGCAATCATATATCTCCGGTTTTACTTTATCAATATAATCAGTATAGAAGTTTCACGTGCATTACAGATCAAAAATACATGTGAGTACTCGAAGTGTACGTGAATGACAACTAAATTAGACCTGCTGGGTATGTAGTGAGAAGCTCTCGAGTGAGTTGATTGATACTTTAGTTAAGCAAGGAGAAGTTCTTAATTAGTTGTAGCATTTGTGGGAATATGGAAAATGTTTTGAATTTTATTTTCGATGGTTATTACAGGAGGGGAAGCTTATTAAATCTTAGGAAACATAAGTATATGAATAGAAGTTGTGAATTATACTTGTATAATGCTTTAAACCCCTATTATTAGGATAATTATTAAACAAATTCTACATATAAAAACATTATTCCTGGAGAATGTAAACACTTTTCAAAGAAAATGCACAAAATTTGAGCAAAAGGTTTTAGTCATGGTCGAAACTTTTCTTCATGGTGAGGTTAAATAAAACTATATTAAAATAGTGAATACGGATTCTTAAGTTATGTTTTCTCTCTTCTGTATCAATTTCTACATATATCTATCGAGAGAATGTAAGAAAATCAACTTAAGTTCTAGTGATTTGTACTGGAAGATTTCTTCCATAAGGTATGGGACCGCCAATTCTTGGCGGTCCCTACCGCGAAAAAAGATTTTTGAGCGTCCCAAATTTAGTATGCAAACTTGTTTTGAGCGTCCCTTTTTTCTCTGTTTGCTAACATTTTTGACGGTCCTTGATTATATGCAGTACCATCACGTGAATAAAAAGAAATTGTTCCGGAAAAGTGGTGACTTGTATACAGGATAAAAGTCGTGTATTACCAAAGGTCTTATCCTGCACACATGAACTTATAATTTGGTTAAAGTACCATCTTCCGTAGTTGTGAGCTGTTGCAATAGAAAAGGATTATACACGTTAATGGTTTTGTTTTGGATATTCAATATGCTAGACTATTAAACCATTCGGTAAATAAAAAATATGGGAGAAACTGAAAGGATATGTACGTTAACAATGGAAAATTATCCGTTGAAACGCTGTTATGACCGCCACAAGCTTCGACATAGATATACAGAATATTAAGTTTAATAGTTTCTGAGCTATTTGAATAATAATTGTAGTAGTTGGTAATGTACAAATTGAGAAATTGATGATTGTAGCAAATTGTAATAAGCATATTCAAAAATGGTAGAAGGTAGAGGAAGATGCAAGAGTTGCAAGGTGTGGAGGATTCAGAAATTACTAATTTAAAGATATCGAAGATATCGGAGATAAGGATAATAGAGGGAAAATATTCACGATACAGTACCGAGATGCAAGTGTAGATCGCGGTGCACAGCAGGAATTGTAGATCAAAATAGTACAAGAACAGTGTAAAGTGAGGTTGTTGGATTGAAATGGTAAATGCAGATGTACAGAGTATATGGAAATAAGAAGTGTTAATGAAGTATTTTGAGCTGTTTAGGGTAGTTGGAGAGGCACAGTGGAGAAGAGAAGTAGTAAGGGATTAATGGATTATTTTTAGTGTAGCTGAAATTGAAAAGCCGATGGAGATGATCAGAGGGAGATACACACTGGGTGAAGTAAGATAGTCAATTAGAGGTGATGTAGGTGGAGAGACAAGTGTAGATGAACGATTAAAAGAAGATTATTGAACTAGCTATAGAAAGAAAGTGTGGAGGGAGGTGAACGGTTGCATATAGCTAATAGTGACCATGGAAAAGATTGACGTGGAGCATTAAAGTAGAAAGAGTGAACAGCTTAGATTGCGAAGAAAAAAAGAATAGAATAGAATAGGATATTACAAATATTAAAATATTTGGCAACAAATTTGCAACAAATTTGCAACAAATTTGTAACAAATGTTGAGGAGTAATACAATAGATAAATCTTAAGTTCTAACAGTGTAGAATACAAGGAGGTATATCGCATAGATAGAATAGATGAACGGTAGGGAGATGTGTAGTTGGGATCGAGAGGGACAGTGTGGAGGTATAAATGTGTGGAAGTGGCGGAACTGTGTAATGGGAATGGAACATCTCATATGGCGTAGATTGATGTATAATCAAAGTAACAATGGCGGTGAAAGTGAAGAACATGAGGAAGGTGAAGAGCAAGAGGAAGGGGAGGGGAGGGGAAAGTAAATATGCAGGTGAAGATGGAAAGGGAGAGGAAATGGTAGATGATGAAAGTGAATAGTGAGATTAAAGTAAGGAACGAGATGAAAGTGAAGTTGGAGATAAAAGTGAAGAAAAAGATGAAGGAGAGTGAGGGAGAGTGATAGAGCGAGAGAGTATGGGGAGTAAGAGAGCTATAGAGTAATGGGAGTGGGATTGCATGATTGGAGTTGGATAGTAGGATTGGTTAAAGGTTGGATGATTGAATAGTTGGGTATGAGTTGGTTTTAGGATAGTTGAGATGTTAATCATAGTTGCATGGAGTTTGAATGATTAAAGGAGTGAAGAGATGATTGGGTGTTGGTGTGTTGAAAATTGTTAAGGTTGAATGATCAGAGGTTTACTGTTGGATGGTTGGGATCTTAGAGGGTAGGATTAGTAGAGTGTTGCTTGGCTAGGTTTTTGTTAATCGGATGGTTAAATGGTTGGATTTCTAGGTGAATTTTTTGGGAGATGAAACGGTGGATTATTTAATTGTTAGGTAAGTGTATATGTGAAGTGTTGATAGGTGTAGAGTTAGAAGTTAGGTAGGTGGAGGTTAAGAAGTTGGTGTTTAGGGTGTGGGAGGTTGGGTTGTGGGATTGTTGTAGTGTGTGCTAGGTGGATGGTGGTAAAGTAGAAATGTTGGGGTGTGGGATGGGCGAAGGGTTGAATGGTGGTGTAGTGTGGGATTGTGCATAGTTGGAGAAGAAGATAAAAATATTTGGAAAATATTTGGTAGAAAATATGCTAAATTGTTGTGAAACACAGGAAAAATATTTCTTATATTCGGTTAATTTCGCAATAAATTTAAGAAAAATGCTAGAAGAAATATGGAAATGGATAAATTAAATAAAAACCCGTTCTAAAGGAAGATATCTAGACTGTTTAACTGGAAAATTGACTTGGAAAGTATTTTCTAAGCACAGGAAAGTTTCTTTTGACGAAGGTGATTATGTTAGACTAGTCTTCGTAATTGCTATGTAATCACGACTGGTCTCTTTCATGATATGAATAAGAAGATGGTGGGGACTTTTTTGTTGTAGGTAGATGGTTGGTAAACAGTGTTTGCTGATTGGAATTTTTGGATAAATTGATTATTAAGGAGGTGTATTATTGTATGGTGGAACTTTTGGATTGTTTAATTTTAGATAGTTTGGTTTGGAAATGGTTAGTTGATTGGATTAGTGAATGGTTAGGTATCGGAAGGTTTGAGTGTGGGAGTGTGGGATGATTAAAGAGTATATTATGGTGAGAGTGTTGAAAGGGTGGATGAATTATGGTTATTTGAAGATTTTGGGTATGATTGGTCGAGAAGAGTGAGAGATAGTTGGTTTGATAGAGTTGTGATTGTTGAAATGTAGGAGTGTATGATGTATTGATTATTGGTTGGAATGGTGTATGGTTGGTTTGGTAGAGTTTGGATTATTGGAAGGTGAGAAGATGAGAAGTGTGGGTATGGGGTTGAATGATTGGAGGTTGGGATAGTTATTTGTGGTTATTTGTGGTTATTTGAATAGTTGGGTTGTAAATGGGAGGGTAGTTGTATGGAGAATTAGAGTTTGAATGATTAGAGTGTTAGAGTAAAGGATGGGAAAATGGTTGGGTATTGGAGTGAGGAAAGTATTTAAGGTTGAATGATTGGAGGTTTGTAGTTTGAGAAGGTGGAAGGTTTAGATAGTATGGTTTTGGTTAAGGAGAAGTCGAATGGTTGAATGATTGTAGATTTAGTGTTGAATGATTGTTGATATAGTGTTAGATGATTGGATGGTAAGGGAGTTGTAGTGTTGAAAAGTGGGATTATTAGAAGGTTGGAAGGTTGGATTGATATAGTGTAGTAGTGTGAATTTTTTGAATTGTTAGATAAGTGTATGAGTAAATTGTTGATA
>PPUV02000074.1:0-19349 GCA_002911495.2 Spathaspora sp. UFMG-CM-Y285 | reverse complement strand
TGTTGGTTCTGTTGGTTCAGTTGGTTCAGTAGGTTCAGTAGGTTCAACAGGTTCTGTTGGTTCAGTTGGTTCAACTGGTTCTGTTGGTTCAGTTGGTTCAACAGGTTCTGTTGGTTCAGTTGGTTCAACAGGTTCAGTTGGTTCAGTTGGTTCAACAGGTTCAGTTGGTTCAACAGGTTCAGTTGGTTCTGTTGGTTCAACTGGTTCTGTTGGTTCAGTTGGTTCAGTAGGTTCAGTTGGTTCTAATTCACAAATTGGATCCCAACATTGAATAGCATATTCTGATAATGGTCCCAAGCAATTATGGCCGAGTACAAGCGAACTACCTACAATCGCAATATTATATTTATACTCAATAGTGAATGGATTAGTACATGTCATCGAACCAACGGTTCTGGTTTTCATTACCCAAACTAAGTAAAAGTGGTAAGGGGAATCTCCAGCTGGGCTTGATCCGCTATTACTATTGTAAAGACTGATGGAATGGGAATTACCATCAGCACCAATGAGATTATTAGCGGAAACCTCTTTAAGGGTAAATCCAGGAAGCCAAATACGATCTTCATGAAGTTTAAATTCAAGCATTACCTCGTACAAATCATCGCGTATATGGTGGATGTAGTTGAACTCGAACTTTTCTGAGTATAAATCCAAGCTGGGAAGTATACAACTATCAGAAAAGCTTAAAGGACATTCAGTTGCTAGTGGAAGATCTGGATCTCTGGAAACAATGGTTGAGGGGTCAGTGGCATGAACAGATAGTAAAACTTGTAGTAAAAAGCAGCAAAGGATTAGAAATTGCCTCATTGTAAATGGTCAATTCTTTTTTGCTGCAAAAAAAATAAGTTAAAGGTGGAGGAAGAGAGAAGAACCGTTAATAATTTTTTTGGCGATGTCCACCTTTATATCCTAACTCTTTAGATGCCTTTGGAGAATGTGTGAAATGTGAAAAGTGGTGTCATTTGCTTTATTCCTAATATAGTATATTCTATTATTTTTTTAATGCCTTATTATATCAAATACCACAAAAGAAACCAAGACAGAAAATAATATCGAAATGGAATAAATTTAACTGAATCTTCGTGGAAGGAATGGAAATGCAACCACGGTTCACTCATAACTCTATTTTCCAAGGCGATAATCAGGTCATTGCAACTCTGAGGGTTTTCTCTAAGTAAACAACAAACTTGGAAGAACCAATATAACCGGAATTCCGACAATAACATATAAAAATTATAAAAGCCAGGCTCTTGCCAAGTGAACAGAAAATAAAAAAATAATACTCCCTAGGATAGTATTTTTAAAAAATAGTAAAGAAAATAAACAGCCGTGGCTAATGAGAAATGAATGATTTCCCCTCGAATGGCCAAATATTTGTATGTCTAAGAGTGGAGATCAGATCATGAATTGTTGGAAAACCAATGCCAAGTGATTCTAGGAATTTCAAGTCGGCAAATTCCCATGGCTCACGGTAGAGTGATTGAACTATCGCCAAACCCGTGCCAAGCGATTTCGAAAATTTCAAGTTGATGGATTCTTATGGATCCGGCGGGTTGATTTCGAATTACTGAAACTCATGCCAAGTGATTTTGAGATTCTCAAATCTATTAAAAAGTTGCTATTGCTCGGGAAGAATAAACACTATAATATTCCTTATTCCTAAAAAATACGAGGAGAATGTTAGGTATTCCTTATTGCTTTTCAGTAGATGAGTGGTGCTTCTAATTCAATCATATATTTTTCATCTAAATAAAATGACAAACATATATCATTAGTTTTATGATGTAGTTTCAGGGGAAGAAAAAAAAGCAAGCAAGAAAAAAAGAATAAAAAGCCAAGGAAAAACGAAAAAGTATTTCGCAACATTGCATATCACATAGAATAAGCTCGGAAAATATTGCTGAATTCCGCCTTAGGCCATAGGCGTGGAAATTATAACCTGTTTCTAAGGGGGTTTGCTAGATCATGATTAATTTCTTTTTTTTTGTTTTGTTTTGTTTTTGTCTATGGTATTGGCTTCGGAAAAAGAAAAGTATTATTCTCAGGTTGGTCATTCTAATTGTTGGATATAATCGAAAGCGATCAAATCTTATTCTTGTAGATTGAATAAGAGAAAAAGAAATTAAAAAATATTAAAGCGTTTCCTAATGTGGAGATTATTTTGGCAACAATTGCCGATATTTTCCACAAAATTAAACCTTGGGGGTGTCCGGCTATCGGATCGTGTGTCTTGGTAACAAAAACATTTTAACACTTTTTGTACTTCACACGACACAAGTGATAACTACATAGTAGTTTAATATGAAGGTGGATGTGTATTGCTAAGTTGAATAGTATAACATGTAAACTGCTCTTATTGTTACAATTGATTCAACTGCAAATTAAAGTTCAATACAACAGAATATATCTTATAATAGAATTTATATAAACTCTAAGTCTTAGGATGAGATGAACTTGTAAGTTTTTTCAGCACTAGATGTTTCTTCAGTTTAATCGCTAGCTAAAAAAGAGTATATTCTCTCGACCTGTGGATCACCAAACTATACACGTCATGTCAAAACTAGCTTATCATGAGGCATTATTGGCATATGTATTAGTAAGTCGATTGTTATAAATGTACCGAAGTAAATGATACACAACCTATTTTTTATTTAGAATTGATTGATAGTGATGTAAAATCCAAAACTTTGAGATGGAGAATTTGCTTACCATTATAGTGCGGTCTTTGCAACATTTACAAAAAACCACCAATAGATTAAAACATCATGGGAAACCCAATCAATATGTAGTGTGATACAGTATCAGCTCTTTACATCGATGAATTGGGGTCTTTAATATCGATAATTCTCGTGTATATCTAGTTTATGCCAAATGTTTCCAAAGTAGTGTGCTTGTGGTATAAATTATACCCATACATTTTTGGAGATAAATTGTAAAACTTAAAACACAAGGTATAATTGTAGAAATTCAATTAGAAAAGGTTTTCTCAAAAAAATTCCTTTATCCCCTTTTCTTTAACAAGTTTAATCATCTCTCTGGTTCTTGCTCTTGTTAAGTTTTGAATAAAGAACACTTTACCTATTTGTGCTTTCCACGACACTGGATGTGTGAAACAAAAAAAAAATGTCGTGTGGGATTGTTTGAGCAAAAATTATCTATACCATCAACGATGTCAAATTCCAATGTTGGGGACGATTTCTATCAAGTTCTTTCTTCAAAGTATGAAGAAGCAATTAATAACGGTCATATTTTATTCAATGGTGATTCTGCTGTGAATGAAATTGAGCATATTAAACTTGGAAATTCCACAATTGATATTCAAACAACTTTATTGAAATCACTAATGCATAGACCAGAACAAGGTTCTGAAACAACCAATCCTTTTGCTAAACCGGAACCCGAATTGACAATTATTGAAAAATTGGGAAATGATAATGAATTTAGACTTGTATTTAACAAGTATCCTGTTGTTCCTAAACATTTTATGTTGATTACTCGAGAATTTAAATCACAAAATTCTCCCTTGACAGGATCAGAATTGATGTCCAGTTATAAGATTTTACTTCAATTACAAAAATTAAAATTGGAAGAAGAAGATTGGTTTGCGTTTTATAATTGTGGTCCAGAAAGTGGAGCTTCTCAACCTCATAAACATATTCAATTTATGACATTACCATCTCGAAAGGAGTTTAAAGCTTTTGGAGACATCTTGTCTAGTAATTCACCTCCATTTATTCCCAATGTACGTCAAGAACCATTACAAAATTCTGATTTACCATTTGCTCATTTTGTTGCTAGATTACCTGATCAAAGTGAAGATATTACTGAAGATGATCTTTCTTTATATTTTGTATCCCTTTTACAACGAGCATTGACTGTGTCTAGAGAACATGAACAAGGTCATATTTCGTATAATTTTATATTTACTTCACAATATATGTTAATGGTTCCGCGTTCTCATGGGAAATATAACGAGAAGTTGGGGATCAATTCATGTGGAGTTCAAGGTTTACTTTTATGTAAGAATGAGGAATTGTTGGAATTGGTTAAGACAGATGGTGCGTTGGCCATTTTACAGAAGGTTGGTTTTCCAAATACAAGTGGGAAAGCTTCAAATGAGTATGATTATTAATGTTGAAGTTACTTTTCACTAGTATTTTATAGACTTTAATTTTATAAAATTTGTTCATTTTTCTCTCGCATTCTATATATTTCCTAATTAGGAAGTCAAATTTGGCCAATAGAACCCTCACGATTCTCTTTTACACCAGTTTTTTTTTTTAAAGAAATGAAAAGTGAGAAATAGTCTCACCAGTTAACCAGATATTCAAACTATTAGCAACCATGGCTTCTATGACATCCATTGTTAAGACATGTGATTTTATCATGTCAAGACCTATCTTATCAAAGATTGTTGTTCCCCTTTCCCAAGTCTATACTTCATTTGCTGGATACAGAGAAATGGGATTAAAGTATGTATTGAGTGTTGTTCATATTTTTACAAACGTTAATTACTAACCATTTGTTTAGATATAATGATTTACTTATGGAAGAAACTCCAGTGATGCAAACTGCTATCCGTAGATTACCAGAAGACGTCAGTTATGCTAGAAATTATAGAATTCTTACTGCTCATCAACTTGCGTTAAGTCATCAATTATTACCAGCTGACAAGGCAGTTAAACCAGAAGAAGATGATCATTACTTGATTCCGTACATTTTGGAAGCTGAAGCTGAAGCATTTGAAAAGGCTGAATTAGATAATATGGAAGTTTAAACAGCATCGTTTTCTTTTAATTTATATATACATAGCAAAGTTTTAATATAAAATACATTTATGTTAGTTCAAATATCTATATTTAAAAAAAAAGAGTCTCTATATACCATAGTATTACATGCCAATTTTGTATTTTCTTAATTGTTCCAATACAAGGAAAGTTACAATTGTATGAGGTCCTAATCTTATGAATGAAGGTAACCAACCTCTAAACATAAAACCAACCCCTTCATTCTTTACGGCAGTGGTTAAAATAGTAATAGCATTACCTCCAGAACCTTTACTGTTCATAATTCTTGTTTTTACAACATCAGCAGGAGAACATACAGTGGTTGCTACTAAACCAGCAATTAAAGATGCACTAAAATGAGTAGATTTCTTGGTTGGATCAACATTTAATTGTTCAACCAAGAATGATTTAGCAATATCATAAGTTGCTACTTGAGATGCTGTCATTAATACCCCTCTTACTAAATTTGGCATTAAACCTCTAAATAACGAAGCAGGATTTTCATCACGACAAATTCGATAAAGCCCATCAAAGGCATTACGATAATTTCTTCTTTGTTCTAAAGGTAAGGTGTTATCATTTTGCATTCTAATATTAACAACATCAGCAGGATTACCAATTAAACCCCCTAATCCACCAGCAACCATAGACATTGGTAACAAGACAATTGTACCTGGTTTTTGATTATTTGTTGTTTCAATATATTGATCTTTTAACCATTCATAAATTCCAAACCTTGCTGTGGAATAAGTAGCTTGTCTTAAAAGGGAGGCAGTTAATCCTGAATAAATTTTTGTAGGACCTTCTTTAGTTATTATTTGATAAATCATACTGACCAAACTTTGACCTCGTTTAGAAGCTGTTTGTAATCTAACTTTGGCCAAGTCTAAAGGGTGAGTGACTAAACAAGCAGCCATACTGGATGCACCTCCATACCAGAATCTAAAATTGAGTTAGTAATCTGTTATTGGGTGAAGATAACGGTATAAGAGACATACGGATATTGAACTTTTGAAGATGACATAATTAATAAATAACTTGTAAGTTGCAATAATTAGAAGGTAATTTAAATAAAGGGAATTGTAAAACTATAAATACAATGAACTTAAAAAAAAAAAAAAAATTTTATATATCAACTTGTGTTTTGCCAATTAAACTAATTTCTATTGAATGTTCTCTTGAAGTTTATATACGAATTCTAGAAATTTTTTTTTTTTATTGTTATTATTAAGGCAGAAAACAACGCGATTATCACCAGATGTCAAATAATTTACCACATTATGTGTATGTATCTGTCATAGTGTCATATTATAAGTAACAACCCCTCGCGCGTCATCCTCTCTTCCCAAACCCACTTCCCCTCATCATTAAGTGGTGGTGCTAAACAATTAACACACACAAAAAAAAAAAAGAGAATCCCTTCCCGGTAGAACCCGGAATTAGTATCCGTAATTCGAAGAACAATCGATTTCCGCTTAAATGTTCTTCCCCTCTTTTCCTGTTCCTTTTCCTGTTCCTTGTTGACATATTATTTTTCTCTCCCGTATATCTCCGAACAAAAGCCTTATTGTTTGATTATATAAAAAAACGGTTATAACCTGAGATTGACAGGGAAGTGTATGTACTTCAAACTAGGTTGATCGATTTTAACTAGTTGAAAATCTTTCTAGTTCAAACTGTTGAAAATAGGATACTAGTTGAAGAATATCTTTAAGTTTGTAAATAAGAGTTTGGATTAGCGAATGCAGCTTAGTTAGAACAAAGAGTTGTTATTTAATTCATGCAATAATTATATCAATTTCTGTTAGAAGGCCAACATAATTCAATAAACCTCTTTGCAAAAAAAAAATAAAAATAAATATAAATAAAAATAAAAATCAGAATAGAGAAATATGTTAAACCTAATTTGCCAAATAAATTACAAAATTTAATTAAAAATAATAAAAAAAAGCTACAAGCTTGTTTTATTATTGAATGTTGGAGTTATTTAAATTGATTAAATGCAACTGCAAGATATGTATCAAGGAAATACTGTTCACTTCCCCGTCATCTTTACTTCTTAATTACATCACCAATTTAAGTATTGTATCACGTGCATATTTGTCCTTTCGTTTAATTTGAGAATGTAAACAAAAACAAATCAAACAAAAAAAAAAAAAAAATTTTTTTTTTTTCTTAACTTACGTGTTGAACGTGAATTTTATTTAAGGAAATTAAACGATTGAAGGTTATATACTCTTTCCTAGGAAACCATCACCTATCATTCATAACCCCTAGGACACTTTACCCCAAAATTTAACAATATTCTTACTTGAAATATACTGAATTTAAAAAACACACATACACCCACACACACTATGATCGACACTAACAACACTGTTTCCCATACTTCAACAAAAGTGATTGATTCATTACATCAAACTATTGATAAATTAACTGACGAATTAACAGTTCTTAAACAAAACCATGAAGAATTAACCAAGAAATTTTCTATAGTTTCTCAAAAAAATGATTCATTTGTTGACCAATTAGCCAATAATAAACATGAAAATGATATGTTGAGTGCTTTACTTAAACGTAAAGAACGTAGAATTGCTGATTTAGAAGATCAATATAATGATTTAGCTAGCGTTAATGATTCTTTGAATTTAAATAATAAGAATTTAAAAATTAGATGTGATAATTTACAAGATTCAAGTAATGTATCTACAGGTGAATATGAACGATTAAAGATTAGTTATGATGCATTGGTTTCTCTGCAATTTGAATACAAGAATCATTTTCAACAAGAAATTAATAAATTAGCTACCCAATTGGAACAATATAAATTGGCAAATGAACATAATTTTAAACATTTACTGAATAGTTTAAGTTCAAATGAAAAAGATTTTGATACTTTGTTAGATTCTTTATCTAATAAGAGAAAAGCTATTGATAATATTTATGTTAATAAAAACAATCGAATATTAACAATTTTAACTAATTTAAGTAAATTGGCCAAATTACACGGACAAGAAAACAAACAAGTATTACAAGATACTACCGAAGTAATTAATCAATTAGTTGAAAAGTATCCTGATTTACAAGAAAAGATTGAAGAAAAGGAACAAATTCTAGTTGATTTGGATGAAATATTAGGACAAGCACATGAAGTATTGAATGATGATGTTCATACTTCATTTGATGATGATGCAACTTTGGTTCATTCTCCTGAACAAAAGCAAGAAGAACAATTATCGAGAAGTGCCCTGAAGAAGAGAAACAGTAGGGGTAAACGTAATTCTATAAGAATTGAATCAGGAGAATTCCCTAATCCCATGTCATTACCTAGAAAACCACAAGTTAATAATAATGTAGTAAATTTACCTAAGCAAAATAATGAATTTAAATCAAGAAATTCACCCAGAAATTTGAATCATGAATTTGACAATTCAACACATAATAATAATCAAGGACATCGTCGTATGAATAGTCATGATAATAGACGTGATAGTTTTCATCGTCATAGTTCACAAGGGAATGGGTATAGTAATAATAATAATAATAATAATAACAACAACAATAGTACCAACAATTCTCGAAGAACTTCAAATGGATCTTCGAATAATAAACAAAAGAGAAGATCTTACTATAATAATAAAAGAAATTCGGGTTTTTTTGAAGAGGGAGTATATAATTAAAAAGGAAATGTTGTAATTACTGTTTTTTTTTTTTATATATAAGGATTTATAGATAATAGAAAAGATAAATATCGACCTATTCTATGGAATAGACATATATTGTTCCATCTTCATATCCAACAATTAGTAATTGTTTATCAGAAAATCTCTGTTTAAATCGAGAAGAGTATGATGTATTTGTTGTAGATTGTTTTGGTATATTAACCATAAATGTTAATTTAACCAAGGAAGATGACTCTTCTTGGTTATTATTTCCTTGATTAGACTGTAGGATATTGATCCTTGGTAATATTCTTTCCTTTGAATATATACATTGATTATCTTTATACATTTCAATTACTCCCTTCCAATATCCAACAATTAACATATTATTCGTTGGTACTATTGTTTGAATTCCAGAATGATTAACCTTGAATTTGGTGTCACTTAATGATAGCTTGTTTGTTGTCGATCCAGCAATTATTTGTTGGTCATATGCTAAGGAAATAATTGGATTTGGTGTGTGGATGTTTAAGTGATTTACAAGTGTAACTTTTGGATCTTTATTAATTATTGTTTTAGTTTCTTTTAAAAGATTGCCGAGTTTACATGTACCAGTACTAGTGTTTGTTATTATAGTTGGTTTTACATCAAATTCAATTTTTAATGCCAATATATCTCCCGATTCATATCCTAGATATAATATATCTTCAGCAACTAACATTTTCATAATTATTCCAAAATCTCTTCCACCAGTAAAATCAACGTTATTCACTAAACTATATCCACTAAAGTTTGTAATTACTCGAGTGATTTGATACTCATTACTGAAGTCTAACTTGTACACATCAAAATTATTAGCATCAATGGTAGCAGGAGTTATTAAATATGAATTTATAAGCACAACATTTGAAAAATTCAATGAATTAACTGGCATGGAAAATATTTCCTTATAATCTCTCCATATTCGTATAGTTGAATCTCGTGAATGACTAAGGATATCTCCATTTTCTAATTCAATTAATGTAAGAATACCCTCAGTATGTCCCTGCCATTGTTTAATTGGTCTTCGAGTTGTTAAATTCCAAGTAATTAAATGTCCACTAGAATCACCCGATATTAAATATGAGTTAGATAGCGGAAGTATACATGTTATTGCACTTGAATGAGCTCGTAGTGTGAATAGTTGTGCTAACATGTCAATGTCAAATTGAATAATATTTTGAGATATAAAAAAGTCGCATAAAAGCTGGTACTTTACATACAGGACGCGAGACATTATCTATCAACGACATGAGGATTGAGAAATTAAATTGTAATATTATACTCTATGACTTCAAGAGATTCTTTGCTTACTCAATCAATTAATATAATTGATTCAATTGATCAGTGGAATTCAGGAAAATCATTTAAATACACCCTTAATTCAGGTGAAGATATTCATGTGGATACGTTTAAAACTATAATTGACAATAAACATTGGTTTGCCAGAACTTCGATAATACCTCGGAAATATCAAGATAAACTTATAAAATGTATTACTGGAACTTCCACATTTGAAACAACTCACTCTGATTTTGAAAAAGAATACATTGATGAAATAACTTCTGTTGAATGTTCAAATATGTGTGAATTCTTAGATGGTTGGAATTATCAATTACAAGCTGAATACAATTTTGGGATATTTATAAAAAAACGTGTGTTTTATGAATTGGTCAATGTTTATCAAGGTAATGAATTTGTCTATGTTATATCTCTGACAGTACCACCACCACCTTCCAAAACAAATTCCGTTGTAGGAACATACGATTCGATTGAAAAGATATCTTGGCAAGGAGACAAGTTAGTATGGACCATGGCCACTACCTCAAACCCAGGTGGGTTGGTTCCCTCTTGGTTGACTAATTTAACTATACCCAGTGCAATTGCCAAGGATGTTCCTCGAGTTTTAAACTGGGTGAGAGTCACTGACTTCCTGCCCTAACCAATACTTTACATCATCAGTTAAACTATCCAAGAATCCCAAATCAACTCCATTTGATATTTTCTTTAATAAAGATTGTTCAATTTTCGCAGGTTCACTCATTTTATTCTTATTTTTAATAATCAAGATAAATTTATTGTTTTTATAGATATAATAAAACATCCAATCATTTAATTTATTACTGGTGAATTTATGGAAATATTCTGTGAGTTTGTTCTTAGTGAAAAACTTCAGTTGTTGATGAATAATAAATAAATTTGTTAATTGATCATGTAAATAACACATGGCAATTTCAAATTTCGTAGTGGTTTGGGTTATAATTGGTAAATAAGGTAATGAAGTTTGACAACCACCTGTTTGTGTGTCTAATATTACATAAAAGAAATCTTGATCAATCTCGGGAGTTAGCAACCCACGTAATGAAGTTAAACTGGTTTGAATTACACTTCCACATTCAACATTGATATCTTCAATTATGGGATTTAAATCTTGTTTTAAATTGATGTAAAATTCAACATCAAGTTGGGAGGAGGGTTGGTAGATTAGTACAATATAGATATTTCCTTTACTGTATATGATTAATTGATATTCTTGATCTTGTATGTATACAATCTTATGTGTAATATTTCCATTGTCATTTAGACCTATTATAAAATGTTCTTGAACTTCTGTCGGTATCTCTTCTTCAATATCTGTTTCTCCAATTGAAAAATTACGTATAAATTGAGGTAATGCCAACCAAGGAGTACTTTCAGAGGCTTGTGAGGCAACCTCGTCAGCTTGTTCATTTCTCACTAAAGATCTTACTCCATTCATGGTATAACTCAAGGGCAGGACAACCAAATTATTGGTGATATTTACTGGATTTAAAACGTGTAATATTCCCAGAGTATAATCTTGACTATCATTTTCATATTCAAATTGTAAATTAGTATTAAATGTGTTGTCATTGTTGGCCAACTCATTCAATCTATCGTGATATTGATAAAACTCTACCAAATTATAAAGATTAATCAATGAACTTTTGCTTAATTCCTGACTTTTACAATATATCACACCACTTCTTTTAGTATTTATCTTATCCAAATCACAAACAATCAATCCCTTAACCTTATCAGTTACCAATTTATTAAGTTCATGTTCAAGACTAGGATTTAACACAATTGAAGATTTTTTAAATGTAGTGCCAGGGAACAATCCAAGAAATCCTTGATAATTTAATCCATTAAACCAGGTTAATCCCTGAGGATATTTATACAATTGTCGATTATAATTGACAACAAACCCTTGCCAGTATTCACAAAGTTTCTTCTTTAAACAGGGAAGATCTTCAACTGTGAGTGACTTATTAAACAAAGTGAATCTTGAATGAGCTTGAACTATCAACTTGGCTACTTGTTGATTAATAAACTCCAACTTTTTATGATCTTGACAAATCCCAATTGAACAAGCAAGATAGAAATGTTCTTGCAATTGAATAATTAATATACAAGTCTGGGAAGATTTAATAATTGTTGGGTCATTCAGTTCATTGACAAACGTTTTGGCAAACGAATCAATACCCCGAATCAATCCAACTAATTTAACATATTCCACCTGATCACTTTCTTCAGGTTCAGGCACCACCATTAATATCTGATTGTATAATTCTTCATTGGTTATTGATTTTTGAGGACTTAAGCTGGGATTGAATATTACTATAGACTTAATATGACCTTGTTCTTCCTCAGCTGGTGAAATATTCACTATTGGTTGACTTTTCCCTATGTTTGGCATATATTGGGAAAAATAATTGGTCATTGTATCATAATAGGTGTAAGGTTAAAGTGTTAGGTTTATTGTTTCGTGTTTTTCGTGTCATATTGGTGATATCTCTGCGCTACCAGGCAAAAGCGCTACCGAGCAAATACAATTGTAACTATTTATGATATTGTTTAGGGATTACAGTTTCAATTGACGGTAATTCTTGTAATGAAATTAGAGCGTTTTCCCTATTGGTCAGTTCAAGTGTTGGGAAAAAGGATATCGTGAATTTGAATGGTTACTTTGACATGAATAAATGTAAAAGGATAAAGATAAAATAACAAAGTCTTGAATGTAGGTTGTGATACATAAATCTCTAATAAACAATTGTGATTTAGAAATGTTCTATTTAATTCTAAAATTCAAAGTTTTAAATTGTTGTACGGGATGAATCCACCAAAACAAGAGATTTACAACCAAATAAAAGAAAAAAAAACCAAAACAGATTTTTTTACAGCCAAAATGTTTTATTTACAACCACATTATTTCCTAACACTAATGGGAAACATTTGTTTTATTCCATCATTACCTGATGAAATCCTCAATAAAGTACTTTATCATGTCAATCAAGCCACCACTTTGAATGTGATGTTGGTTAATAAGCGGTTTTACCAAATTGGGCGAAGCAAATTATATCGTTGTATATATATTGGCAGAGATTTTTATATTGATCCAAAACTTTCCTTGGCATCAGAAGCAGATACATCCTTTCATCGAGAGTATACAATTATAAATTCCTTAAACGAATTAAACAAGTTTCTCCACCTGAAACATGTCATTCTTGCTCGATATATTCTATTATCCAAACTTTATCTGGAACACAAAACAAGGATAAATACTGTAGCTCCTTGGATTAAAGTAGAATATGAGAAACTTGTCATGGTTGAAATTACACAAGATTATGATTTTGCTTCATCGAAGGAGTTAGTTTTGAGGAATTGGAGATTTAACTTTACTGAAAACCATACTATTACGAGTTTAAAATTTGCTATTGGTGATTCCTTGATCTGGTCTTTAGACATGGTTCCCTTAATGAAGAAACTTGATAGAATTGAAATTCATGTCTCATCTTATGCAGGTGGTGATTTAACTTATTATCTAAAATCTCCTTTAAAGATAAAGAGTTTATGCATAAGCTATTCCCATTTTTATCCTGTGAATTACAAGTCAACTGCAGAATTATTTGTTTTCGATGAAATTACAAGTTTTGAATTCAAAGTAATAAGCTATTCAAATCATAATTTTGAAAAGGAGTTGATTTGGTTAATGAAACTGTTGAAAAATCTTAAAAATTTAGCAATTAAAACAAACTGTCCTTTCAACTTTCCCAATGTACTTTGTGTGTTACCAAAACATACATTAGAAAAGTTATACATATTCTATATTGATGATCTTTATCCAACCAAACATAATTTCAGTATGATAACTAAAAATCAATCAAATTCCATCAAAGAATTCTTTTTTACAGCAACTAATGGAGTACTTCGGGATTATGACTCAAGTTTATTTCAAGAGTTTGAACGAATCCGTGAAAAAGGGTTGACCATAAAGGATAATAGTAATAAATGGATACGTATGCTAGGAAGAGACTTCAACAGAAAATATACACACATTAAATTGATCAAAAAAATGTTCCGAGATAAGTATCCTAAAATGAATCATGTTGTTTTGGATTATCATCACTATGTAATAGAAAATACTTCTAAGGGTTACACTATTAATCCATTGAATTGATTCTCGCATCCTCCTTTTCAACATGGTTATATTTTAGTTTCTTATAGAAATGTTAAAGTTTTGAACGTCATTTAGATTTAGATTTGTTCTTTAGCTAGAGTTATATAGATTAAATTAAGTAAATAATTCAATGTCTGGTTAAAATTGGTTCAAAACTTGCAATATTAAAGGGCAGCAAATTTTCCTTTAATTTGAATTTGGAAATCATGTACCACTTTCTATTGTCAATTAAATCTCAAATACTGATTTTATTGTTGTAATCTAATCCACGGTACGTTCTGACAGGATTATCGTTGAAAATTATGAATACAATTAACATCATCATTTCGTTGCTCAACTTTTCCTAAATTCTTTTCTAAAGTATCATAAAATTCATTAATACTTTCGTTTCTAGTTTCATTACCCAGAAAATTACCTAATTCATCTTTAAAAATATCATTGTGACATAGATCTAAACTAAGTAAACAACTTTCAGTCTGGTCTTTATCATCAAATACAATCGAGGTTATCTTGTTATTTGATAAATTCAATTGACGCAACTGATTGAATACCAAAGGAAATACAAATGTCCCAGAAAACTTATTATGACCAAGATCTAACTTTTTTAAACTTGGTGGAAGGTAATCTATTTCCAAATTAGTCAAGCGACAATAGGAAAAATCTAATTTAACAATATTATAATTGAAGTTGGGATTGAATAAAGAACAGCTCAGGGATATATTTTCAATGGGGTTCTGATTTAATTCTAATTCAACAACATTTGGAGGAATTATCCAATTATCTAAACTAGAAATTGTGCTACTTGTAACATTCAATATACGCAAATTGGTAAGTGAAGTCCAATCATAATATGGTAATTTATTAAAAAGATAATTACCTTGTAACACTAATTTCTCAAGGGATGATGGGAATTTTAAATATTGTAAATCCACCACTTCACAACTTGACATGTCTAAAGTTTTCAAGTTATAAGGAAATTCAAAACTTGGTTCATCTCCCCAGATGAATCTATTTCCTGATATATCTAACGATTGTAAACACTGTGGTAGAAATTCTAAATGGTTAATATTAGATATCCTATTACAACTAATATTCAACTCAGTCAATGTTTCCGGCCACCTTACAGTATTATTAATTACTTCCAAACTATCATCAGTTAATGAATTATTACCCAACTTGAGTACATTTAGATTAGGGGGCCATTTTGTTCCCAATATTGTGGCAAGATCATGGCTTGAGAGATCCAATATCCGTAACCCCAGGGGTAAGTCATCAACTGTGATGAAGGTTAATGAATCTAATACTAACCGAAGCAGAGTTAAATGGGGTGGTAACTTTGGTTGAAATTCTTCTAATGAAGTTTCAATCCAGATGGCATCAAGATTTTGAACCAGTTGAGGTATTGTTAATGTAACGGGATTAATTGGTGATCGTGGACTACCCCACAAGGCAAGACTTGTCAATGTGTGAGGAAATTCAACCTTCAGCCAATCAATCACTCCTTCAATCCATACTAAAGAAATTTCCCGAAGTTTCCCATGATTATGTAACGCTAGATGATCTTCCATTGATCTAGGCGCAATACAACTGATATCGTTATATAGCATATGAAGTTTTGTTAAATTAGGTAATGAAATTAAGTCATAAAAATCCTTCCTTGTAAGTTTACCCTCTGTTACTATAATTTCTAATTCAGGAATATTTTGAACACATTCCAGGAACAATAAAAATTTGATTTCTTTAAAACGATAATCACATAAAAAAACAAACTTGTGGATATTAACTTTGGTCAAAATATGAATTCCTCGGATAATCTGGCGTTGTCCAACAAATTTAACCAATTTATCAAGTTCATTACTAGATTCCCAAATATGTTGAACAGATTTATGAACATTTTTAAATGTAAAGCAAGGTTTGTTAGAACAATAATACCGAAGAATTAAATCTTGAATAGGTTCAAAATATGTGAAAAACCCGATGAGATATTCAAATGGTAATTGATTGAAAATCTGAATCAAGATATCATCAGGAAGACGAAGTAAATAATTACGAATGAATACGACTATCCGTTCAGTGTCAATTGTTGATACCATTGTTTTTTTTTTTTTTTTGCAACTGTTATCAATAGAGTTTATTAGTTTGACGACATCCCCCAGCTTTTTTTGCTGAGTTTCGCATTTTTTTAACCATGGTTTAAATCTGATAAACTATTCTCCATACTTTAAACATATAGAGATCGCATAACCTCCAATGAAGCCTTATTAAAATTTATACCCAAACCAGGTATCGAGAGAATTCACTTGAAAATGACTGATATCTTGTCATTCAAGGCATATAGTTAAAGTATCAATTCCTCTTTCTTGCACCCAAACTAGCTTTATTGATTAATAGACATGATCTATAAATATATCACATTCAGCTATAAACACTGAAATACTTAGATAATACAGAAATAACCTACAAACAAACAACAACTGTGATATTCATTAACTTGCTCAGTAAACTTTTATCCTTACTGTGTAACCACCATACCACAGTAGTAATTTTCATCACTGATTCACCCTCATTGAAACAAAGAAACAAAGAAAGAAAACAAGAAAAAAAAACTCCTCCCAAAATCACAACATAACCAAAGAGGATAAAAGTAGGGTAACACCAAGGTTGCAAAAAAAAAAGGTTTGCTATGGATGGAAGACAACAAGAGATTGGTGGTGCTCAAGCATTACTTCAATTAGGATCAAAAACTACTGATGAAGATAATGAAATAAAGGAATCAGCTGTAGCACATTCAGATGAGGAAGCTACAAGTAAACCACTTAATGATGCTGTTGAAGCTGCAGTTATGCGATATGTTGGTGGGACATTAGACAATTCCACCTATAAGAAAAAGAGGAAACTTCCTGAAGATTACGATTTTAATCAATGGACTACAGGATTTTTATCAGATAATTTAACTCAGGAGGAGTTTAATTATAGTTCTAGTAAATCTAAAAAGAAAAAGAAATCCAAGAGAAGAAATGTTGACCCTGAACTTGATAGTTTAGGACAAACTTCTGATCATGATCGTATGGTCGAGGAAGCCTTGAATGATGCTCGTGAATTAGCCGAACATGACCAATTAGTCGAAGATGCCATGAAAGATGCTCGTGATTTAGAAAGACATGATCAATTATTACATGAGGATACTAATAATATTCCTCCTCATCAAGCACAACAAATATTAGCTGCAGCCAATGCGGTGGTACAAGAATCTGATAAACATAAGTCGTATGATACCAAAAACAAATTCAATCATTTAACTACAATTGAAAACTTAGTTGAAGAAGCTAGTTCTCAAGTTATGTCCTGGTATAATGCCGACAACAGGCCTAAAGGTCCTAGAAGGTTTTCTGATGAAGAACAGAAAGCTGTCGATCATTTTATTGCTGGGTATTGTCATATGAATAAATGGACTCGTCAAGATGTATGTAATAGAATTTGGTCCAATGATCGTAAAAAGGATAATTTTTGGGAATCATTAACTCGAATCTTACCTTATAGATCTAGATCGTCTGTTTATAAACATGTTCGTCGTCAATACCATGTTTTCGATGTTCGAGCACAATGGAATAAGACCGATGATGAATTATTACGTAAATTGGCCTTGACTCATGAAGGTAAATGGAAACAGATTGGGGAGGTTATGGGAAGAATGCCTGAGGATTGTCGTGATCGTTGGAGAAATTATGTTAAATGTGGTGAAGCAAGAAGTGCCAATAAATGGACCGAACAAGAAGAAGAACAATTGAAACAGGTTGTTAATGAGATATTAACTAGTGAATCTCAAGATAATATTAATTGGACTATAGTGAGTGAAAGAATGAATGGTTCAAGATCAAGAATTCAATGTAGATACAAATGGTCGAAATTATTGAAACGGGAAGCAAGTTTAAGAATAAGTTATATGTCAGAACGAACTAAATCTTGGTTAATAAGTAAAGTAAATCAGTTGAATGTTGATAGTATTGATAGTATTAATTGGGAATATATTGTTAAATCATATGAACAAGATAAGAGTTTACCCAAGGATAAATATGAGTGGCAAGCAATTGATTTTAAAGTTGTATTTGACAAATTAAAAATGGGAATAAAAGATCATAAACGGATTGATTTTAAAGATTTATTAGAGAAGTTGGGGGAAAGATATCAAGTGGCACAAGAAGTACCACAAAAGAATGTTGAAAAAGTAAAACCAAAGTCTGGGGATAGTTTTGATGATCCAGCAACAATAGCTACAGCAGCTGTAGCAGCTGTATCTGCTGGAGTTGATGAAGAAGATACAAAACAACAAGAGTATAGTTTATGGAGGTAGTGACAATATATAGAATAGTATTTTAAACAGTTGCGAAAAAAAAAAAAAATAGTTTTGCTTCTTTTTCTCAGCGGTTAAAACAAATGGAACTTGTGTTTGCAATCATTCATTGGATTTCTGAATTTGCCGGAAGTGTAATTCAAGCTGAATGTACTATTAATGAATTCTTAACCCCATCCACAATCTATCAATTATTTCGATATCTTTTCAATGATACCGATTTTAATATTCCCCTTCTTGAAATTAGTCTTGATGAAATCTTTCAATTACAATCATGTAATTTACCTTATATGTTTCACAATCATGCTGTTATTGGTTCCCATAATATAATTGGACAAATTCATATTCTTGAATTGATTTTATCAACTCATTTCACTCAATCACAAATGGAATTACCCCAAATTAATTTGTACAAATTGATTTTGTTTCATGATTCAGAAGAGATTACTCGTTATTGTGAATTGTTAGTTGTTATTGGTACATATACTTCCAAATTATCAACTATGGGATTAACTACTATTGGGTTTTTAACCGATGAAGATAAAGTTATGTTAGAGGAGATAATGTATCATCAAAGACAGAAATTACAGGGGAAACCACAGATGTTGAATAGTGGTAATTCAAATTTAGAAGATTATGAAGTTGTATCAAGACAAGAATCACAATCAGAGACTAATATTAGTAATTATATTGATCTGGATGAATTAAGATTATTAAAATGGGAAAAGAAATTGTTTCAAAGAGTGGTGTTTCAATTAGGAATGGAAAGAAGTGGAAAGGAGTAGGGTTATTAGTATATACAGAGGGTTATTAGTATATACAGAGGGTTATTAGTATATACAGAGGTTTATTAATATATACAGAGGGTTATTAATATATATGTTGTTCTATCAATACTTGTGTTGTTGTTGTTGCAGTTGTTGTTGCAGTTGTTGTTGCAGTTGTTGTTGCAGTTGTTGTTGCAGTTGTTGTTGCAGTTGTTGTTGCAGTTGTTGTTGCAGTTGTTGTTGCAGTTGTTGTTGCAGTTGTTG
>PPUV02000073.1:0-20926 GCA_002911495.2 Spathaspora sp. UFMG-CM-Y285 | reverse complement strand
TCCAGTTTCACTAACAAAATCAGAATATTCATATTTTCAATATCATTGTAATCCTATTACTTTAATTGTCATAGCAGGTGTTAATACTTCATCACATAAATATAATAATATAAAACTAGGGAATGCTATTAATAATAATATAATAGCTGGGAAAATAGTTCATATGATTTCAATAGTTTGTCCATGACGTATATATTTATAAGCAAATGTATTATTACGATAATCTTTAATAATAACATATAAAATATATGATACTAAACCTAATATTAAAGTTAAATAATACATAATATGATCATATAATTCATGAATACCTTCAGCATTAGGTGTAGCTGTATCTTGGAATCTAACACCTCAAGGTGTAGGTACATCAGATCAAATCATAATAATTAATATATTAAATATACATATTTATAATGGATCTAATCGGAATTGAACCGATAGCTATCGCATGCAACGCGATTGATTTACCAATTAATCGATAGACCCGGCCGGGTCTATCTGATCGATAGGTTTCTGTCAAAACCTATTAATCGATAAACCCTAATAATATTAATGTGATTGTAACAATAATGGTTATAATTAAAATCTATAGTATAAACCTTCCCCCAATCATATTAAATGATTGGGGGTATTATGTCATTTACATATAGAATACATTGTTATATACAATGTTATTTATTATTTATCATGATTTTGTATTTAATATGCATTCAATACTTAATCAAATTTATGTGGCTTATATATAAAAATATAACTATTGATAAATTACTTACTATCCTTTCGTACACTGAAGTGAGATAAATAATAGAAATCTACAGATGATAGAAACTCAACTGACTCACGTCGTTGTTAACCCATCTCAAGTAGCCCTTTAATAGACGAACAGTCTAACCCTTAGTGGCTGATACTACCACTAGGTTGGGCCTAGACGACATCGAGGTGGCAAACCAAGCCGGCGATATCAACTCTCGGGCTTGATTACCCTGTTATCCCTAGCGTAACTTTGATCCCTTATCGACACCCTTATCATTAGTTTGTGCCTGTTCACTACACCATGCTTACGCACCAATTAAACCCGTCAGTCTAATTGTCATCGCACAGTTATATTGTTACCTTTGCATTTGATTATTACCACCCCACGATCTAATAGATCGTGGGGGATTGGTTTACTATAATCTTATAGCTATTCACCATATAGCTCGTCTGTACGTTATAAATGATATTCTATTATAATTATATATATTTAATTATATATAATCATGTTATATTTATTATAAATTGGGCATATTAGTTATTATTTATGATATTGACACCCCATCAAAACTGTTCAAACAACACTGTCCCATATTTAAGTCCCCGATCTTAGATCGGGGACATTATGGTTAAATTATTAATATAATCAAAAGATTAATATCATGGTTTTTTCATATATCTTTATATAATATTAAATATTATCAGTATAACCATTAGCCTACATATATTAAAGTATTAATATAATAATATTGAATTACAGTAAAGCTGCATAGGGTCTTCTCGTCAATCTGTAGATGACACGGCATCTTCACCGCGATTGCTATTTCATCGAGTCCATATTGGATACAGTTGCTGCATCGTGATACCATTCATGCGGGGCAGTAATTATCTGTCAATGAATTTCGCTACCTTAGGACCCTCAGAGATAAGGCCGCCGTTTATCATGTCTTTTAATATATTTATCGTTAAATAAATATATATATTTAAACTGACACTGGGCAGGACTCAGCTACTATACTAACTATTATTAGTCTGCAGTAACTTGTGTTTTTGGTAAACAGTCGTACAGCTTTATTTTTGCCGAGTTCATTCAATATGGTTGACTCGTTCTCCTTTAATTACGATATTAATCATAATATTATAACATACCTGTGTCGGTCTACAGTACGGTTATATTTAATTTTCTTGTATCTATCACCCATCTATATAATATTATCATATTTATATTAGGGACCGTGAATTTATAGTTAAACCTTATGTTTAAGGAGGATGATCTTATATCATCTATCATTACTCAAGCCAGCATATTCTATATATCTATATTTGATATATGGTCTGCTACCAACTATTTACCCCCCGATCTTAGATCGGGGGGCTTATATTATAGTTTCATACTTATGTTCAATAATTAGACCCGTATATTATTTCATAAAACTATATTAGGTTAGCACATTGTTACACGTTTACTATCTGATGGCCAGTATCAGACCCACAGTTTAACCGTCTTATATAGAATATATGATTCTGTTCACTTATTATTGATTTGGGACATTAAGTTTATGATCTGGGTTGTTTCCCTTCTCGACATAGTACCTTATCGCACCATGTCTGATTCTTATTATATAGTATTTCGATATTATGAAATTTATTATTAACGATAAAGTTGTTAAACTCCCCGTAAATATATATATTATATAAATATATATATTATAATAATAATAAGTGTTTTACCTTCGGATACTCAATATGCCCCGATATCTAAGAGATCGGGGCTTAATAATAAGACTACACTAACATGTATTTCGCAGACAACCAGCTATCGGGAGCTCAGGTTTGCCTTTCACTACTAAACATATATCATCTCATGGTATTGCAACACCAACGAGTTCAGTCAATATAAAGTCATATCTTATTTATCCCCCGATCATTTAATATGATCGGGGGTTTGTGTATAAGTAACAACAATATATTACTTGTATATATTTAGATCAGCTCCTTTCGGGCCTACTAATAATAACTTAATGTTTAATACACTGTATCCATATAGTTACCTACGCTATTATTAGTAACTCACTGGCCCATTATACAAGAGGTACGTTATACTATAACTGCTCTTCATATTACTATTTCTAATTATTCCTTCACAGTACTTATTATTACTTATATATCTTTAGTTTTAACAGTTGAATCTGCTATATTCATGTCTTATAACATTACTTATAAACTATAATACTTTCGCTCACCGCTACTAATATTATCTCTGTTGATTTATTTAACCAGTTACTTAGATGTTTCAATTCACTGGATTATATATTATCAGTTTCCTGATATGATTGGTATTTTAACCTTTTAATCACATTATATATAAGTATATAATTATTCATAATAATATGTTATTTACCATTTATTGATTTTTCAATCACATTTCCAATATATTATATTATATTCATTTAGTAATATAAGGGAATTATTATATATAATTTAATATAAAGATATAGTGATATTATAATAATATGCCCGATCTCATCGAGATCGGGGGGCGTATATAAAGATATAGTGATATTATATTAATATATGGAGCCATACCCCCGATCTATAATATAGATCGGGGGAGGTAGTAATATATATTATTTATTTATATTCATTTCTTATGAAATAATATACTTTATTATATAAGGTTTATATTTATATATATATATATATATTAATTAATTAAATAATCATTATTTTAATAATATAAATAATAAATTATAAAATGATATCATTAATATCAATAACTTTATTATTATTAGGTAGTTCTAATTTAATTATAACATTAATAGGTTTAGAATTATTAAGTTTAATACCAGTAACACATATAATAACATTATCTGATATACATTCAACTATATTTGCTATATCATTATTAGTATTAATAGCTATACATTCAACAATAAGTTTAACAACATTAGTAAGTTTAGGTCGTAGGGTACAAATAATAACATCTATATAATGACTTATAATATAGCTCCTTGATTTAATGTAGGTACTCTTAATGTTAATTATAGTTTAATATTAGATGGTTTATCTATGACTGTTATGTTAGCTGTATGTATAATAACTATTTTAGTTTTATTATATGCACAAGATTATATGTTATATGACGGTAATCGTAATGTATTTTATATAATACTTAGTATATTTGGTGTATTCATGAGTGTTCTAGTATTAGCTAGTAATTATGCTATTATGTTTATAGGTTGAGAATATGTAGGTGTTATATCATATTTATTAATATCATTTTGATATACACGTGTACAAGCTATGAAATCTGCATTATCAGCAGTATTATTAAATCGTATGGGTGATACTTTCTTTATGATCGCTATTGCTACTTTAATAGGTTATTTAAATTCAGTTGATTATGCTGTTATTAATATGATGGTTTCACATATTAATGAAAATATTATATTTATGATAGCTTTATGTTATTTAATTGCTTCTATTGCTAAAAGTGCACAAATAGGTTTACATAATTGATTATTATCTGCTATGGAAGGTCCTACTCCTGTTAGTGCTCTATTACATGCAGCTACTATGGTTTGTGCTGGTATCTACGTATTAGTTCGTTCATCTATATTATTAGATTCATCTAAATCTATATTATTATGTATTGCTATTGTTGGTGCTATAACTACAGTTGTTAGTGGTATAATGGCTTTATTTAATAATGATATTAAGAAAATAATAGCATTATCTACAATGGGACAATTAAGTATGATGATGTTATCTATAGGTTGTTCTAATTATGATATAGCTATATTTCATTTATATTGTCATGCATTCTTTAAAGCATTATTATTTATGGCAGCTGGAGCTATTATACATAGTTTACAATCTGAATCACAAGATATACGTACTTATGGTGGTTTAATACATTATTTACCTTTTAGTTATAGTACTATGTTTATAGCATCATTATCTTTAATGGCTATACCAGGTTTAACAGGTTATTATTCTAAAGATATAATAATAGAATCAACATTAGCAGAATATATATCAGTTAGTTCTATATTATTTAGTGCAGCATTATTATCAGCAACATGTACATCAATATATTCACTTAAAACATTATATTTAACATTTATAAATAATCCAAGAAATAGTAAATATATGTATTTTAATGTTCATGAAAGTTGAGGTATGATGGTACCAATGTTAATATTAATATATTATAGTATATTTGTAGGTTATGATCGTGATGGTGTAATATCTGAATTAACAATGGGTAGTCCAGCTAAGAATGTATGAATGGAGATGGAATATACATTACCACAAGTAATCAAAGTTAGTCCATTAATAATGGGATTATCATTTAGTATATTAACTATATTTATATTTGAATTTAAATATAAAATAATGAATTCTATTATAATTAATTACTTTAATCAAAGATTATTTTATGATAATATAATGAATAGTATTATAAGATCAGGTTTAATATATGGTAAATTATTATCAACTAATATAGATAATGGTTTATTAAAATTATTAGGACCTACTGGAGTATATCGTTTAGCCTCAGGTAATTATCTAAAAATATAAAATATAAGGTAGTATAGAATTAAATAATTAATGATAACCTCACCATCCCCCGATCATTTAATATGATCGGGGGTAAGGATGTTTAGTAATATAGCCCATATAGCTTAATGGTAAAGCTATGTACTGTTAATGCATCAGATTGTGGTTCGATTCCATATATGGGCGTTAGTATGTATACACTTTTGTATTCAATATTCAATTGTTTTATTATATATATTATTATTATGTCATTAATAACAGGTTTAAGTAGTATGTTAGCATTAGGTATGTTAACTCCTATTCAATCTATAGTTTGTATGATTATTGTATTTGCCGGTACAGCTATATATTTATATACTTCTGGTTTTATACTTATGGGTCTATTATATATATTAATATATGTAGGTGCTATAGCTATATTATTCTTATTTATTATATCATTATTAAATATTAAATATACACCATCATATCATACTATTTCACCATTAGCTATAACTATATTAATTATAGTTTTAGTTCCATTAGATTTAACATATTCTAATATATATGTTACTGAAGCTATATCATCATGACAAGGTGAATTAATATCTGCTGGTAGTTTATTATATACTGAATATGCTATACCTACTTTATTATTAGGTTTAGGTTTAATATTATCAATTATAGGGGCTATAGCTATAACTATATAATATGCAATATATTGAGTTATTAATTATGGTATTATCTATATTATTAGCTGTTGCTTTTTTAACAGTTGCTGAACGTAAGACATTAGGTTATATGCAAAGAAGAGTTGGACCTAATGCTGTAGGTTATTATGGTTTATTAATGGCTATTGCTGATGCTGCTAAATTATTACTTAAAGAAATAGTTGTACCAACACATGCTGATAAATTAATATTATTTATAAGTCCTATGATATCATTAATATCAGCTTTATTATGTTGATCTATTATACCTTTTGCTCCAGGTGTAGCTATAACTGATCATGAATATGGTTTTATATTAGGTTTAGCTATAAGTAGTATAGGTGTATTTGGTACATTATTAGCCGGTTGAGCTTCTAATAGTAAATATTCTTTATTAGGTTCTATACGTTCCACAGCTCAGATGATTAGTTATGAATTAATATTAACTACTATTATATTATTAGTTATATTATTAGGTGGTACTATGAATTTATCACGTTTAATAGAATTACAAGAAGCTATTTGATATACTATTCCTTTATTACCTTTAACTATTATGTTTTATATAGCTTGTGTTGCTGAATGTGCAAGACCACCTTTTGATAATGTAGAAGCTGAATCAGAATTAGTATCAGGTCATATGACTGAATATTCATCATCTATATTTGTATTATTCTTCTTAGCTGAATATTCTGCTATATTATTCTTATCAACATTAACAGCTGTTATGTTCTTCGGTGGAGGTACAGGTATAATATTAGGTATTAAAGCTAATATATTTGCATTTACATATATATGAGTACGTGCAACATTACCTCGTGTACGTTATGATAAACTTATAAATATGTGTTGAATAGTATTCCTACCATTATTATTTGGTATAGCTATGTATATACCAGCATTAATATATACTATCGATGCTATACAACCATGGTAATTTATTAATCTAGGAAAATTAGTCTTGTAGTTCAACGGTAGAACATCATCCTTCTAAGATGATAATATTGGTTCAATTCCAATCTAGACTTCATATGTATATATAATATTCCCTAATCTATTGGGGGAGGACTTGACTTTAATAAGTGGTTAGATTAGAGGTTAAATCATGGTTTTTACACGACTGTAACACTGGTTCGAATCCAGTACCGCTTAAGTTAAATATATAATAATCCCCCTCCTATCATAGATAGGAGGGGTAGTTGATAAATATAATTATTAATAAGACTATAATTTAATGGTAAAATACATGTCTTCAACACATCGATATGGTGGTTCGAATCCATCTGGTCTTGATATTATCTCCCGACCTCCCCCGATCTATTATATAGATCGGGGGTTAGGTTAGATTATATTATATTATATATTTTGGTAAGGAATATAATAATAGCCTTTGTAGCTCAATTGGTAGAGCATCCGCTTGAAGCGCGGCCTGTCTGGGTTCAAGTCCCATCATAGGCATTTATTGAGTTTATAGTCCAATGGTAAGACAGTCGACTTTTAATCGCCCTGATATTGGTTCAAATCCAATTGAACTCATAATTTTAATTATTGTTTTATTAATTTAATTAAATATATATATATAAATAAATATATGACATCTAATGCTATACGTGGTTATATTAAACCACATCCTTTTCATTTAGTTCAAGCATCACCTTGACCTTTATATACTTCATTTAGTTTAATGAATTTAGCTTTATCTTTAGGTTTATCTTCACATAATTATATGCCTTCAGGTTTAGGTATTAATTTAAGTATTATTTGTGTATTAAGTAGTATGACTTTCTGATTTAAAGATATTATTGCTGAAGCTACTTATTTAGGTGAACATACTAATGCTGTTAAACGTGGTTTACATCAAGGTTTCTTATTATTTGTTTTAAGTGAAATATTAATATTCGCTTCTTTATTCTGAGCTTATTTACATTCAGCTGTTAATCCTACAATGGATATAGGTATGACATGACCACCTAAAGGTATTAATATTATTTCTCCTGCTGAATTACCATTATTAAATACTATTATATTATTAGCATCAGGTGTAACAATAACATATGGTCATCATGCTTTAATTAATGAAAATCGTCAAGAAGCATTACGTGGTTTTATAGCTAGTACTATATTAATTGCATTATTCGTAGTTTTACAATTAATAGAATATACTTATGCAGGTTTTACTATATCAGATGGTGTATATGGATCAGCATTCTTCTCATTAACAGGTTTACATGGTTTACATATGATAATGTTAACTATTATGTTAATATTATGTACTAAACGTGTATATAATTATGATTTTACATCAACTAGTCATGTATTCGGTGAAGCAACTATATTATATCTACATGTTTTAGATATTATATGATTATTCATTTATATTTTAGTTTATTGATGAGGATCTTAATAACCGATATATTAATATTAATTAATTAAGTTATGAAAGGAAACATAACATAACATATGATACTTCCCCCGATCTTATATTAAGATCGGGGGTTATTGATTAAATATCATGAATTGTAGACTAATAGGTAAGTCACTTAAATTTGAGTTAAGATTATGTACGTTCGAGTCGTACCGATTCAGTAATAAGTACTATAACATCCCCCCGATCATTGATCGGGGGTATAGGTATATATATAATAGCACAGGTAGCTTAATGGTAAAGCCCTCCAATGTCACTGTAGTAGATGTCGGTTCAAATCCGATGCTGTGCGTTAATTAATTAGGTTAGTTTTGCTTATTGGTACAGCTAACTCACTTGCTAAGTGAGCCTCATTTAATGAGATCAGTGTTCGATCCACTGACTAACCGGTATAATATGATTTGATTTGATTTGATTTGATGAGACCCCCGATCTTCGATCGGGGGTCCTAATCTATTATTATTTAATATTATTTATGATTTAGCCCCGATCTCGATGAGATCGGGGCATATTATTTATTATAATTTAATCTAATTTTATTTAATTAAATATAATTTAGTATAATATAATTTAATATAATATTATAAATACCCCCGATAGATTATCTATAGGGGGAGGTCCTGAATCATATTTATTGAGATTTATTATTATTTAGCCCCGATCTCGTAGAGATCGGGGCATATTATTATAATATATATATTTATGACATATAGTATAAAGGTAGTACTCATCAATGCGGATGATGTAATGATGGTTCAACTCCATCTGTGTCAATATGATTGCTACAGCTATCATAACTTATTTAGTACATAGTACTTTTAATACCTTTGCCATTAACTTAAATCGTTTAATGACTATTATTTTAAGTTTCACAACTTATCTTTTATTATCTTCTATTAATTTATCTAATATTAATGATATTACTTTATATAATTCATGATTTAATTTATCATCTTATATATTACCTATAACTATAATTATGTTATTAATAACTATTATTATATCTATATATGTATCATCTAATAATAAAGTTGAATTAACACCATATTTATCTTTAATACTTATGATAAGTATATTAAGTTTAATATTATTACCTATGTCTAATGATTTATTAGCATTTTATACAGTATTAGAGATACAGAGTTTTGCATTATATATTATAACAGGTATGCATAAAAAATCACTTAATAGTACACGTGCTGCTATGTTATATCTTATTATAGGTGGTATAGCATCAGCTATTATATTAATGGGTATATATTATATTTATCAATATACTGGTACTACTAATATATCTATTATTTCACAATATTATAATTATAATCCTAATTATTTATATCCTAATATTATATTATTTGGTTTAATTATTAAAATGGGATTAGCACCTGTACATCAATGAAGTATTGCTGTATATAATTATACACCTACTTATATTACTGCTTATATATCTATAATAGCTAAATTATCAATAATAACATGAATATCATGTAATATATGATTATTTAATAATAATTTATTATTAATTATATTTTATATATCATTATTAATTGGTTCATATAAACCTTTATTTGAAGTTAATATTAAAGTTATATTAGCTTATAGTGGTATATTAAATTTTGCATATATTATTTTAGGTTTAATATCATCAGATATATCTATATATATTTATTTAATACAATATAGTTTAACACATATATTAATATTTATGATTATTTTAGCTGCTGGTAATAATATGAAACAACCTAATACTCAATGATCACCTATTTTATTTATACATGATTTAATTATCAATAATAAAATATTAGTATTTATATTTATTTTAACATTATTATCATTAATAGGTATACCTCCATTACCTGGTTTCTATGGTAAATATTATATCTTAATTAGTAGTATTCAAGATAATTATATCTTAGAAGCTATATTATTAGTTATATTTAGTGTTATAGCTACTTATTATTATGCTAATATTATACGTGCATTAATATCTAATTATAATAATAATGGTTCATTATCCACTATTAATCCATCATTAGCTTATATTATAAGTATATTATCTATAATGATAATAGGATGATTTATATATATGCCGAATATATTTGAAGGTTTATATATATTTATATTATAATGTTTACTGTTTATATTATAGCTGCTCCTATTATAGCATTAATATTAGTTATATTAAATTGATTTATATCAGTTAATAATAAATATATTGAGAAAGATGGTCCATATGAATGTGGTTTTACATCATATCAACAATCTCGTACAGCTATTAGTGTTGCATTTATCCTAGTTGCTATATTATTCTTACCATTTGATATGGAAATATCATTATTATTACCATATGTAATAAGTGGTTATCATAATGCAGCATATGGTACAACTATACTTATAGTATTATTTATGATATTAACAATGGCATTTATATATGAAATAAAATTAAATGCATTAGAGATTAAACGTCATTGAGTTCCTAAATCTAGTGAAATGATTACTAAATTATATAATCTTAAATAGATTAATTAATAATCCTCCCGCTTCATATTAAATCTTTGATTTAATTTGGAGGTGTTAATTAATCGTTCCCATTATTATAATAATATAATATATAATATATATAGGTAAGCGATTATGGTGAAATTGGTAGACACAACAAGTTTAAGTCTTGTCTTTATACAGGTTCAAGTCCTGTTAATCGTATTATATAATTAATATATATAGGGGATATATAAAGGGGTGTGAAGTACTGTTGGTTAGTACAATCATACTGTAGATATGACGCTATATGCTACGGCCGTTCAATTCGGTCCACACTCAAGGTTGTTATAGTTCAAAGGTAGAACTTTCGTATGTGGCACGAACTATCTGGGTTCAATTCCCAGTAATGACCCATATCCCCCCGATATATTATATATATCGGGGGGTAATATAAAATATTATAAGATCTACCTTCATAATAATGAATCATCATTTAAATATAGTATAGTATAATATAAATATAAATATTAAGTATTATAAGCTTTGATGGTGAAGCACCCGTTTTGTAATCGGAAGATGCTAGGTTCGATTCCTGGATAATACATATAGACTATATGATCTAATGGTTATGATACAACACCTTCAACGTTGTTATACGGGTTCGATTCCCGTTATGGTTATAAATAATAATTATAATAATAGCCCCCGATCTTCGATCGGGGGGCATAATAAAATGGTATTAAGTTAGTGGTAAACTTTTGCATTTCCAATGCAACATCACGCGTTCGAGTCGCGTATACCATATATAATAAATATGATATATATTCATATAAAGACCCTCCCCGATAATATAATTAACATTGGAGTCATACTCCCCGATCTATATTATAGATCGGGGTGGTTAATCATTATTAATTAATTACTTATTTCTTTCCTGTACCTATAACATACATTATATTTTCTAATGTTGATATAGCTGGTACTATTAAAATATAATAAGCAAAATAGAATACTGTAGCATATTGACCTAATTGAATATAAGGTACTTCAACATGTAATTGACCTAAATTACCTAATAATACAAAATTAAGTATAAATATATAATATACTAATTTAGATAATGGTTTAAATGCATTACCACGTATAACTGATCTATCAGTATATGGTAAAGCTAATAATATTAATATAGCACCAAACATAGCTATAACACCACCTAATTTATCAGGTATTGAACGTAATATAGCATAAAAAGGTAATAAATATCATTCAGGTACAATAGATGGAGGTGTAACTAAAGGATTACCAGGTATATAATTATCAGGATGACCTAAAGTATTAGGTGAATAGAATACAAATAAACTAAATATTAATATAAATGCGAATACAGTAACTAAATCTTTAAATACAAAATAACCATGCATAGGTATACGATCGATATTACCAGTAATACCAACAGGATTAGATGAACCATGAACATGTAAAGCCATTAAATGCATACAAACTAAAGCAGCTAATACAAAAGGCATTAAGAAATGTAAAGCAAAGAATCTTTGTATAGTAGGGTTACTAACACTAAAACCACCTCATATAAATGGTACAATATCATCACCGATAAATGGAATAGCTGATAATAAATTAGTAATAACAGTAGCACCTCAATGACTCATTTGACCATAAACACAACAATAACCTAAGAAAGCAATAGCAATAGTTAATACAAAGATAATAACACCTACAACTCATAACATAACACGTGGTGATTTATAACTACCATAATATATAGCTTTACCTATATGTATATACATCATAATAAAGAAGAATGATGCACCATTAGCATGCATATAACGAATAGCTCAACCAGCATTAACATCACGCATAATATGTTCAACAGCATCAAAAGCTAAAGTAATATGTGAACTATAATGCATAGCTAAGAAAACACCTGTAGCTATTTGAATAACTAAACATAGTCCTAATAAACTACCAACATTTCATCAATAATTAATAGAACTAGGTTGAGGACTATCAATAATATAACTGTTAACTAATGACATATATGTATTAGATTTTCTAATAGTCATATAATATATAAATAAAAGAGTATGAAAGTATAAAATACCCCCGATCTATTGTATAGATCGGGGGAGGTATAATGTTAATATTAGTATTATACTTATGATTTATTAAATAATTAAATAATTAAATTATCTTATATAATATAGTTAATATATATATATGTATATAATACCCCCGATCTATTGTATAGATCGGGGGAGGATTAACTAATAGAGTTATGATTAAGCCCCCCGATCTCAAAGAGATCGGGGGGCATGATTAATAATTTATATTAAACTGCATATAATAATAAGAATGATATCATTAAACAGAATAATCCACAAGCTTCTGATAAAGCGAAACCTAAAATAGCTTGAGGGAATAATGTAGCACGTAATGAAGGATTACGTGATGTACCATTAATTAAAGCTACAAATACCATAGCAATACCGATAGCGGCACCACCTAAACCTAATGTAGCTATACTAGCTCCTATATATTTTGCTGCTAATGCTAATTGCATATTTATTATATTTATTAATATTTATTATATAAATATCTATTAACTTGATAGGACTTGAACCTATGTAGGTCGATTATCATTCGACTATTCTAACCACTGAATTACAAGTTAGTTAATAAGTTAAGCCCCGATCTATTTTATAGATCGGGGCATCCTCCATAATATACCCGACCATATAAAATATGGTCGGGTTAATGTTGTGATTATATATAATATATATATAAGATGTATGATTAATTATTAAATTGTTTATAACTCCCGGACAGGTTCCCCTACCCGAACTGTATTTCAACTTACGGTCGGTCAAGTTTATTTACCGATTAGATAAATATATAACTGTTCTAGCCGCTGATGAGTGATTAGTCCGAAATAGCTGGTGATTCACCATGACACTCTAGTTCATGATTACTAGCAATTCCTGTTTCAAGTACTCGAGTTTCAGAATACTATCCATTTATTGATAATCTATCATATTAATATTATTTAATAATAATGTATTTTTATATATAAATACATATAATTGTTAATATTATAATACTACGTATATAGCCCTAATTCATAAGGGGCATGTTGATCAGTCTTTGACCTTAGCTTCCTCTGCTGGCAACGCAGATATCTGTTATTTAACTTAAGGTTTATGTTCATTATCCAACTAAATGGTAAACCTTACGGCATGAACTGACGACGATGATGTACCACCTGTTATAATAATAATATATATTATAATTCAAGAATTGGTAAGGTTATAGGGGGATCATCCAATTAAATTACATAGTTCACTGCTGGTGGCTATAACCGGCTAATGTATTATATTTCACTATTGCTAGCGTACTATTCAGGCGGAATACTGTATGCATTAACTTACCATTTTAATTAACTTTATAGCCGTATTCATAGTTAGCGGTATGGACTAATGGGGTGTCTAATCCCTGTTGCTACCCATACTTTCATCACACAACGTCAATATATTTAATATTACTTCTTTACTGTATATATTATGTCTTAGCATATTAGCACTCTATAATTATTTTCATGTAATATATTTATATATTCTAGTTTTATATTTTTATTTATATAACCGTACTACTGATGCTTTATGCCTATAATCATCAATGCTTGCCCATAACGTCTAACCGCTGCTGCTGGCACGTATATTGGCATGGACTTCTTTATATATCAATCATTATTTTAATATATATTACATATTTAATTAATATTTATATAAAATAATAATATTATATGTGAATGATAACTTGATCAACCTTACGGTCATTGTCAAAGATTCCTCACTGCTGCTGCTCCGGGCAGTTGATAATAATATCAATGTGACCATACTGATTTTCACCATTGGTTAAGGTTCTTTGGCTAGATTACTCTATTACCTGCATCCTTTATATAGTATATGTTTATATATAATCTATATTTTTACTCACCTGATTGCTATATATAGTAATATAATAAATGAATTATTATATAATTAATATAACTTGCATGTGTTATGTTTCATTCTAGCATTAGATATGTACCTACATCATATACTGATGTTAATAACTTAATCCCCCCCTATCATAGATAGGGGGTATTTATAAATGTTGAACTTCCTTGAATTGAACAAGGATCAGACCATTATGAGTGGCCTGCTCTACCATTGAGCTAAAGTTCATTAATATTTCCTATATATATATATATAAACTAATATATATAATGCACAAGGTGGATTTGAACCTACCATATCTAAGGTCATGAACCTTGTATGTTAACCATTACATTATTGTGCTTTCCAATTATTTATTATTAATAATTATAGATAAATAGGGATAATAATATATATATCAGATATGCCCCGATAGTAAATAGGGGCCTTAATAGATATCATTTAATATTTATATATACCATAAATTAATCTAATTAGATTATATAATAATAATTATAATGTATATTTATAATATATGCCATGCTCCCCGATCTCATTGAGATCGGGGTTGGTTATATTAATAACTTATTTATAATTAAATATATAAAACATTTATCTTAAATTATAAACTAATATTTTATTAAAATATAAGGTTTATTCTATTAATTAATAAATTAAGAATATGAATAAATATTATATATAAGATAATACTAGTATATTATATACTATATTACTATATTTTATATATTATATACTTTATATAATAGTTATATACTATAGATATTATATGAATATAATTAAATAATCACCTAAATCTTATGTTATGTCCACCCCGATCTCAAAGAGATCGGGGTTAGTTATTAAATTATAAGAATATATTAATAAGAATTATTATATTAATGAAGAATATAAATATAATATACCCCGATCTTCGATCGGGGTTAAGGCTTAAATATATTAATTAGATATTATTCTAATATATAAGATAATACCTATATATTTACTACTATATTAAGATTATTAATCATATCCCCGATATCTTTGATATCGGGACTTAATCATTCATTTATAAGAATGTTATATTATATATATAATAAAAGAATTATTATTAATAAGGAACTTATATTATAATATCTAATATATGATTATATAAGGGTGAAGATATATATATTAAAATATTATATAAATATGCCCCGATCTCATCGAGATCGGGGCTAGAATAAATAAAATAAATATAAATAAATCTAATATATGAGACAATGCCCCGCATTTATAATATGCGGGGCTAATATATTATACAATATACTATATACTATATATTATTTACTATTTACTAATTACTATATACTTCCTAATATTAGATATAATTAAAGATATATATGACAATACCCGATTTCATTGATATAGGGGTAGGAGTAAGTTTATATTTAAAAGTAATAATAATAAATAGACCCCCTATTAATATTATATGTATGATAATACCTCGCATATATAATATGTAGGGTTATATACTATATGTGATATATTATATATAATATACTATATATATATTATATGAAAATATTAAATCATAATATCTTTATCTAGCCCGATCTCTTCGAGATCGGGCATATTATATATTATGTTCCCATCTCTTCTATATAGGGTTAGTTATGTATTATTATGTTAACCCCCGATCGATAATCGATCGGGGGTGTTATCTATATTATAACTTTTTAAGTAATAAATGTTATTATTTAATAATTAATTATAATTAATAAATTAATGAGAGAAATATATATATCTATAATAAAGGGAATGTATATAACAATACCCCGATCTTCGATCGGGGTGAAGGCTTATATCGATAAACCTTATTAATAATTATATACTTAATCATTATTCATATCATCTTATCATATGAATGATAGAATTATAAATAATATGCCCCGATCTCTTCGAGATCGGGGCTTAATAATAGACATATATTAAGACTATTAACATATATTAACTATGTTAACAATAGTAATATGCCCCGATCTCTTCGAGATCGGGGCTTAATAATACTAATAATACCCCGATCGAAGATCGGGGTTGTAACAATAAACAATATCCCTATCTATATAATATATTGGAGTTATATCTTATATAATTAATTATTTTATATTATATACTATATACTAATTTACTTATATCTCATATATTATTAATTATACTTTGTGGTAATATACCATATATTATAGTAGGTAATATTAAACTTCACATTAATATATGTTCACGATATGTACAATCAGCTGTTAAAGCAATATAAGGTGTTTTAATACCACCAGTTAATCTATTAGTTAATTTCATTTGATATGATGCGGATAATAAAACTGATATAGTAGCTATCATACCTAATATAGGAGCACGTGATATAGCACCACTTATTGATAATAATTCACCTATAAAATTAATAGATAATGGAGTACCAACATTACAGAAACTTAATATAATTAAATATATACCTAACATAGGCATATAAGATAATAAACCTTGATAATAATAAACTAATCTATTATGATATCTATCATATAATATACCACCTACTATTATAAATAATGCTGGTGATACTAATCCATGAGCTATACTTAATATTAATCCACCAACTATACCATTAACAGTATTAGACATTATACCCATTATACATATAGCCATATGTGATATAGAACTATAAGCTATAATAACTTTAAGATCAGTTTGACGTAATGTTATAATAGAAGTATAAATAATAGTAATAATACATATAACATAAATAAGAGGTGTATAAGCAATAGTTGCTTCAGCTAATGTAGGTAATATTAAACGTATAATAGCATAAACAGCTAATTTAAGTATAACACCAGCTAATATAATAGAACCAGCTAAAGGTGATTCACTATGAACAACAGGTAATCATGTATGTAATGGTGCTAATGGTGTTTTAACCATAATACCTATTCATATAGCAATAAATAATATAATTTGTATATCTAATGATAATTGTACCATACTTACAGATTGATAATCAGTATTATTAAGTATAACTTCATAAGTTGCTATAGCTAATAACATAAATAATGATGAAAATAATGTATATATTAATACATAATCAGCAGCTTTATCTTTATTATTAGCACCATATAAACCAATCATAACAAATAATGGAGCTAATGATGCTTCAAAATATATATAGAATGATACCATATCTTGACACATAAAATTTAATAATATAATTATACCTAAATTTAATACTAATTCAAAATATAATATATGTTTAATATTATTTCAATTAGATATAATAGATAAAGGTAATAAATAAGCTGTTAATAATATAAGTATATCAGCAATACCATCGGTAGTATAATAAACATTCATTTCATGTCAATCATATAAAGTAGGTATAGCTATTAATATACTAGCTATTAAATATATTTGTTTAGATATATTATTAAAAGTACGAGCTATTAAACTAGTAATTGATGATATACCAAAATATAATAATGTCATATATTATATAAAAAGATAAATATAAAGATATATGATTAGTGGGAATTGAACCCACAAGATAACGGACCTAAACCGAATGCGTTTACCAATTTCGCCATAATCATAATATACCATACAAGCCCCCGATTGTAAATCGGGGGAGGTTTATTAATAATAATATTAGGACCTTTATTATAACGGATGCAACGTGATTCGAACACGTGGACCAATGTCTTGGTAGCTCAAATACCATGCTTTAAACCTCTCAGCCATACATCCATTACCTAATATATATATAATTATATATAAATATATTGGTTATAAATAGATATCATTAGTATAAGCCCCCCAATACAAGATTGGGGGCCCTTGTATATTATTTATATCTAGCCCCGATCTCTTCGAGATCGGGGCATATCATTAATGTTTCTTCGATAAAGAGAACTTTATTATCTAACACCTATCTCCAAGATATCGGTGCATATCATGTAATATTATTAATATATTGGTTATATATATTAACTATATGTTATATATATCTCGTATATGCTCCCTATCTTATTCTAATATAGGGGGCCTTGTATTAAATTAAATTACATTAATTAACTTAATATATTTTAATATATGATTATCTCCTCTCTTTGATAGAGAGATGACTTTGATTAATTAGTTATTGATTGACGATCTATTAATATAGGTAATTCAGCATATGTATGATATGATGCAGGTTTATCTAATACAAATTCTATATCTGATAAACGTTCTTCACGTAATAGATTTGCTTCAACAAAATCAGGTCCTACTATTACTTCTCCACTCTGTTTACGTCCATTCTCAAATTGATCTACTATACTATATAATCCTATTATTAATGATAATATTGATAATATTGATCCTCAACTTGATACTACATTTCATCCTGTAAATGCATCAGGATATTGTGGTATACGACGTGGCATACCATTAATTCCTAAGAAATGCATTGGTAAAAATATTAAATTTACTGATATAAATAATAATCAGAAGAATATTTCACCTAAATTACGATTATAATTTAATCCAAACATAATAGGAGATCAATAATAATAACCCCCAACTAAACTAAATAAAGCACCCATTGATAATACATAATGGAAATGACCAACTACATAATAAGTATCATGGAATGCTACATCTATTGATGCATTAGATATCATAACACCTGTTAATCCACCTAATGTAAATAAGAATAAGAAACCTAATGCAAATAACATTGGTACTGATAATCTTATTGTACCACCATATATTGTCGCTAATCAACTAAATATTTTAATACCTGTTGGGATAGCAATAACCATAGTAGCACTAGTGAAATAAGCACGACTATCTATATCTAAACCTACAACAAACATATGATGTGATCATACTAAGAAACCTAATAATCCAATAGATCCCATAGCATATTGCATACCAATTTCACCAAAAATAGGTTTATTACTATATGTTGATAATATATGTGATATTATACCAAAACCTGGAATAATAATAATATATACTTCAGGATGACCGAAGAATCAGAATAAATGTTCATATAAAATAGGATCACCACCTGCTGCTACATCATAGAAACCTGTATTAAAATTACGATCTAATAATAATAAAGTTACTGCTGCTGTTAAAACAGGTAATGATAATAATAATAATATAGCTGTAAAGAATATAGCTCATACAAATAATGGCATTTCACTTAAATGAATACCTATTGTACGCATATTTAATGTTGTTACTATAAAATTAATTGCACCTAATAAACTACTTATACTTGTTAAATGTAATGCAAATATCGCTAAATCAACTGATGGTCCTGAATGACTACCTATAGCTGATAATGGTGGATATACTGTTCAACCTGTACCTGGACCTGATTCTATTAATAATGATGCTATAACACATACTAATGCAGGTGGTAAACATCAAAAACTAATATTATTTAAACGTGCAAAGGCCATATCTACAGCACCTATTAATATAGGTAAGAAATAATTACCAAATGCACCAATTAATACAGGCATAACAAATAAGAATATCATACCTATAGCATGACTAGTAATCATAACATTAAATATTTGATTATTATTATGTAAATATTGAGAACCTGGACCGGATAATTCTAAACGTATAATAGCTGACATACCTGTAGCTACCATAGCACTTATCATACCATAAATAAGATATAATATACCAATATCTTTATGAGATGTACTATATAACCAACGTGTTATATTAGACATAGTCTTAACTGTTGTAGTTGTCTTAACCATTAAGTTTATTATTATTATATAATTTATACTATTAAAATATGTTTAAATATATATATACTTTATGTGTTGAATACCACATAATCATTTATATGATTACGAGGATAATGAGTTATATTAATTTATAATTATTAAATAATATATATAATCACCTTAATATATTAAATATTTATATAAAATAAGAATAAGATAATAAAAATAATATAAGAGATAGGCCCGGTCTTATGACCGGGCCTCTTC
>PPUV02000072.1:0-23919 GCA_002911495.2 Spathaspora sp. UFMG-CM-Y285 | reverse complement strand
GTATAGTAGAGTGCAGTAGACTACCGTAGCGTACAGTAGACTACCGTAGCGTACAGTAGACTACCGTAGCGTACAGTAGACTACCGTAGCGTACAGTAGACTACAGTAGCGTACAGTAGAGTATACTTTACCCTAGCCCTAGTGAATTAGAACTTACTGTAGTTTATACTGAAAGCCTACGTTACTAGCATAATCTAATTCTAAAGTATAGTTTCAACATATCAAAATATTGGAACAACTTTATGTAATGTTAGTTGGTCCTGCATATTGTAACCAACAGCTGATATTGAAGATTGGCATATGACTGCTGAACTAGATGTCCCTACTAAGTAAAACTTTATCAGAAGATATATATAACCGTTGATTTTCTTTTCAATCATGGTAATTTCATACAATATTCAGCACCAAAGACACTAAATAATCTTCAAGAGTTGATATTTCCTGAGAGCATTTTAAATGTTTTCCTTTTTCCTTTTTCTCTTTTTCTCTTTTTCTCTTTCTTCTCTTTCTCCTTTTGTCTCTTTCTCCTTTTGTCTCTTTCTCCTTTTGTCTGTGTCTCTCCTCCGAGATTTCACTTTTTAAAATAAAACCACATAACCGCTGAGTGTTATTTTCCTTTACAACCTTCCACCTCCTCCCCTTTTTTTTTGTTACTTCTGTGTTAGTCAGTTAGTTACAGACCTCTCCCTCCCTTGATAAAATGTCTAATCCTCAATTCAACAAAAAGGTTGATAATCTTGATGCGTTGTCTTCGATAACCAAATTCAAACAAACACATGCTACCAAGATTGATTCTGACGACCACCAAATTTTACTTAGACCATCTTATAGTACAGTTGGTATTCCTAGTAAAGTTGGAGTTAATTTCTTCAATTATAATGTTAAAGGTTTACGGTTATTTTCATATCATGTTGATTTACAACTGAAAGGTCCTACAAAATTAAAACTTAAATCTGCTGTTGCAAAAATTTTGGAAGCTGAACCTTTTAAAAGTAAACGTTCCCAAATCTTTTATAGAGATAAAAGTATTTTATATTCCACTTTACCTTTACCTATTGAAGATGTTGTTTTATACCCTGTTGCTGAAGGTGTTTCTGTTAAGATGCAATTTATCAAGGAATTGAATTTCAAAGATTTACTTGATTATGTTAAATTACGTACTTATACTCGTGATTTTAATGAAATTCAAGAATATACTAACGCTCTTCTTGCAGTTATCGGTAGTAAGGCTTTACAAGATCAAAATATTGTTGGTTTAGGTTCGAATAAGTTTTTCATTTTTGACAAGAAATCTCGACAACATGATTTTCAAAAAGGGTTATTTATCACTATGGGTACTTTTGCTTCAATTAGATGTTCATTTGATAAAGTAAGATTGAATCTTAACCCAACACCTGCTATTTTTTACAAATCAAACAAAAAAGATGGTTCTCCCATGAATGTCCTTGATTTAATTCAAGATTTCCTTCAAATAAAAAATACTCCTACTATCAATGATATTAAAAAGTCTCAAGGTTTTATGAAGGGAGTCAAGATTTATCGTTCTTATCTTAATAGAAAAAATGGTAAGGCTATTCAAGGTTTCAATTTTAGAGATACTGCTGTAACTTTAAAATTTAAAGATGAAGATGGCAAGTTAGTTTCTGTTAAACAATATTTCAAAGATAAATGGAAAATCAATCTTAAATTTGGTAATCTTCCCTTGGTGAGTATTGGTGGTGATGCTTATTTACCTATGGAAGTAGCTTATATTTTTCCTCAACAAGAATATAAGGGGGAAGTATATGATACCAGAAATTTAATTAGAATTACTTCAACAAAACCTATTGATAAAGCTCAATTGATTAATAAAGAAAATAAACGATTATTTAAAAATGTGAATTTTGGAAAAATTGATGATAAATTTACTGTTGTTCCTTCACGAGTTTTATCGGCTCCGGTTATTGAATATGGTGAAAACAAGAAAATTACCTTTTTAGAAAAACCTTTAGATGGTAAAACTGAAAAGAAGAAAGGTAATTGGAATTTAGAACGAATTAAATTTGTTGATCCAAGTAAGTCCAAACCTTTTATCTTTGGTATTGTCCTTTTAAAAAATAGATTTATTGAACGAGGTCTTGGAGATTTAGAAGGGGCAACAGCAGCTTTTCTTGGTGAAGTTCTGAGATTAGGAGTTAATGTTAAACGTGATTTTAAGAAATATTCGGTTGATATGGATAATAAACTGGTTTTCGATCAAACTGGTTTAGAAGCAGCATTAACGTCAGTCTTTACCAATGCTAAAGCTCAAGATAAATGTGATTATCTTATTGTTATTTTACCTAAAAAAGATACTACCATGTATCGTGCAGTTAAACGTGTGGGTGATTTGAAAGTGGGTATTATTAATACTTGTGTTGTTTTCAATATTTTCACTAAGAAATTACGAGGTTCTGATAAATTTGATATTGGATGTTATTCTCAAATTGCCATGAAAATTAATTTAAAATTAGGTGGATCCAATCATAGATTATCTCCTGCACATCTGAAAGGTCTTTTCGATGCAGAAAATGTTCCTGTATTCATTTTAGGTGCTGATGTTACCCATCCAACAAATACAACTTCCAAAGAAAAACTGGTTTCTATTGCTTCAGTGGTTGGTAGTGAAGATGGAATCTTTAATAAATTCCCCGGTTCAATTAGAATTCAAACTGGAGGTCAAGAAGTTATATCTGGTATTAAAGGTATGGTTAAAGAACGTCTTGAAAATTTCCATAAAAAAGTGGGGAAATTACCTTCAAAAATCCTTTTTTATCGTGATGGTGTTTCTGAAGGACAATATTATACCGTATTAAAAGATGAATTACCTCAAATTAAAGCGGCATTTGTTGAATTTGGTAAATCTAAAAAACAACCAAAATATGCTCCTAAAATTACATTTATGGTTGTTGTTAAAAGACATCATACAAGGTTTATTCCACTTGAAGATAATGGTGTTGATGCGAAAAAGAATACTGTTGCTGTTACTTCAAATGATAATGTAAGTCCTGGTACTATTGTTGATCGTGATATTTGTTCTCCAGCATTTTTTGATTTCTATATTCAATCTCAACAAGCATTACAAGGATGTGGTATTCCTGCTCATTATTATGTTTTACATGATGAAAATGGTTATGGATCAAATGAAATTCAAACTATTACTTATAATCTTTGTCATACGTTTGGTAGAGCTACAAAGAGTATTAAAACTGTTCCTGCAGCTTATTATGCTGATTTACTTTGTACAAGAGGTAGATGTTATATTGGAGGTATTGAAAAGGAAAGAGGTCGTCAAACTGCTATTGAAAAGGCCAAGGCTAAACTTGGTAATAATGTTGCTGTTTCAATTAGAAATACCATGTATTACATTTAGTACATGATTTTATTTATTTATTGCTTGGTTTTTAATGTTCTTTTATCTTATTTATTTGCGTATTTATTTGTTTAGGTTATTCTAAATTGTTGTGTTTTTGTTTTTGTTTTTGTTTTTGTTAGTAATATGCTCCTTTACCAGCGTATTTGTTATTTTCTGGATGTTCTTGTTCAACTTGTTTGAACGGATCATAAGGTTGTATATTTGAAACAGGTATCTTTGTCCCTAAGGGCCATTTTGAATCTTGACTGATATCTTTCCAACTGACAATTGTGTCAAATTTTAAATTATTGTTCTCTTTAGTAAATTTCAAATTTAATCGAATTAATTGTTCAAATAAATAACTTAAATCATTAAGAATGACACCAGATTTATCATTGAATGCTGATCGATTGATATTTAATGTCGATATTGAATTTAAACTGTTTAAAATATGTTCATTCTTTTTAATTGAAACTTTTGATTTTAATTTTGATATAAATTTCTTGGAATCATTACTGTCAACTCCCTTTTTACTTTGTAAACAAAGTAAACTAAAATGAATTAATCCAATAGCATCACCAAGTTTATCTTGTTGATAATTCTCTATTGACAAGAATAATCCAGCATAGGCGCTAGAATATTTTTCAATTATTGTTAAATAATCATTCCAAAGTTTATAATCAAGATTTATTTCTTGAGAATTGGATAAACTTGATACAATATTCTTGGAATTCTTCAATTCATTCAATACATATATGGCAACTCTTGATAAAGTACCATTATTTGAAGTTGTTGGGTTTTCATCAATTGAACATCGATTTATCCAACATGATTTTGATAATATCGACATTTGTATACAAATATCACTTATTCTTTCAATAAATGTGAATATTAACCCATTAATACCACGTTCATCACCCTTTAATTCAATTAACTTATTACCAAACATAGTATATGATATAGCTGTTTTGTAAAAATTAACCACTTGTTTCCATTTTTCATTATATTCACCAATAGTTTTAGGAGTAGCTTCTATTTCAATAATTTCACTAGTTAAATCAGACCCAATTCGAATATACATTAACGACAATGATATCAATATCATTTCAATTTCATTAAATAAACTCCAGGATATCTTTGTGCTTGACTTTATAACATGATTCAATTTCTCTCGTTTGGAATTGTAAAGTATATTAGTCCAGGGAACTTGAGAACATTGACATATCTCATACAGAATTGCATATTTAACTAAATCTTCAACTTCATATGATTTAGTTGCTTGTACACTTATATTAATAATTGATTCTAAATAATGGTCTAAATCAACAGCATATCGTATAGAATCATTATAACTCTTTAAATTGGCAGCTTGCAAAGCATTCCTAGCTGTAAAGAGTGAAGAATTTAAATTGTGAGTTAATGAGAATGAAGCAGGTAAAGGTGGAGTATTGGGAAGTATAATCATTGGGTGTATCTGGGTTGTTATGCTTGAGTGGGGGTGAGTGTTGAACAATGTGTTTATTTCTTCATATATCAACGCCGCACGGGGAGTGGTGCAAGCGAAAAGAAAGAATACATTGTTGTTTCTGTATGGCTGCGAAATTTGATAATCTTGATGTATTCCAATTGATTTTTTGGTAGAACATTCCAGTTCTACCTATTAAATTGAACAATATGGTACTTGATTTGTGAATCTCATGTTTGGGAGAGAACTTTCCTGGGTACCTATATGAAAATTCATGTACTAGAACTCAAGCAAAAATTTTATGCAAAATAAAAACAGAAATAATACCAATATTTATTTTCATTCAAGCAAAGTTAATCTATTAGCTTGGTTCCAGTAAGAATCATATTTTCTACAGTACTGAATATGCAAGGTCTCGGAATATTTCCTTAATATCAGACCATTTCCGTGCGGCGTAAGTAGAAACCAGCAAATCTTTGGTTGACATTGTTTTAGAGTTATATTGTAAATCCAAATTAGTAAACACACATGATTTAGACGAAGGAAATTCAAATAATACTTCTAAGAAAATGCTATTCTTTATTTAACCATACAAATGACAGTTACAATCCTTGATCTTGGCGATGATGTTTTAACTTCGGAAATCCCAAAATATATCTCTCCAGATGATATATTTAATTTCTCCCTTGTTAATAAATTTATATATAACCTCTATCATTATTCAATCCTTTCAACAACGATTTATCAAACTTTATATAACAAGAAATTCACCAACAATGAAAATAATTATACGATTTCCCTCAAGGATAGACTTAATTGGAAACAGTTGTTTATATTAAGATGTTCTCCCGATCAAAAACTATATACTTGGGGTGAACCTGAACATGGTCGATTAGGTTATTCACCACGTAAAATCGATAAAAGTCATGTAGAAAGAGGAGGGTGGCCAGTTCATACCCCGACAAATATTCTTCAGTTCAATAATCATATAATTATCGATATTGTTGCTAATGGATTTAGTTTTATTATATTAACTAATGCTGGTGAATTATGGTTTACTGGAGATACTTGGAAAGGTGATGGTAGGTTTAGATTATCTACTCCGGGTCCAATTAGAGCTCATGATTATGGATCATCCAATGAACAATATGATTCAATAGTTGACTCGAATCCACCATCATTAATTCAAGAAACAAATTACCTAACTAGATTATATTTACCTCCAATTGAAGAACTTCAATCTACAAGAAAGCTCATTTCAATTTCAACTGGTCGTGAACATATCATTGCCTTGGATAATCATAATAATATATATAGTTGGGATACTGGATGTAACACCAATATGGGAATTCGTATAACATTCCCCGGAATTGACCCAAAGGCAATAATTATGAAAATTGTTGCTGGTTGGAAATTATCAGCTTGTACTATTGCCGGGTATGGATTAATTATCTGGTATTCTCGACGTCGAATAACTAAGAAACAATATAATAATCAAGATTTCCAATCAAAGGCTCGTTATTTTATAGTTCCATTTACCAAAGATGATATTGTTGATTTTTCCGCTGGATCTGACTATGTATTATATATTAGACGATCAAATGAGAAATTATACCAGATTAGATTTAATGCTCATGAATTTGCTAGTAGAAATGTTAGGTCTACCATTACTAATGATGAATTATTCAATTGTATATCTCCCATGAAAACTTTCAATGATTGGAAATCAAATCAAGAAGAAAATTTAAGATTTACTAAATTGAATAGTTGTTTCCATAATTTTGTCGTGCTTACAAATCTTGATCAAATATTAATTGGGTCACAGACACAATTGGAATTTAATAGTGAAATTGAACAAGGAAATGAATCAAGACTACAAGAAGAAGGGGCACATCCCATAATCATTCCAGAACTACAAGGGAAAGATATTAAAAAGTTAGTGATTGGTGATTATCATTATATGGCACTTACTAATGATGGAGATATTTTAAGTTGGGGAAGAGAATGTCAAGGTTGTGGATGTTTAGGATTAGGACTGGCTGAAATCGTAGCAGGGGAAAATCCCGATCTGGCTAGGATATCAGAATTAGATTTGGAAGTTTTTAAACCATTACGAGTAAAGAATCCACCATTTCCTGGTAAATGGGTAACAATTACTTCCAGTGGATGGCATTCAGGAGGTATTTATGTGCCAGTAGGCAGTTCCAAGAAACGAAAAATTGCACGAGCATGTTCTAATGTTTAAGGTATTTAAGTTTGATTTGTAAAATAAATCTATAAACATGCTAAATTCTGATTGGATATACCAATCTCAAGAAGAACCCAGTTGGTGTTTCTTGTAATAATTGATTATATCTGTCAATTCTATCTTGTAAGATTTCCTCTGTTTCATCTACTTTTTCTATTATTTCAGGATCTGGTTCAGACTTCATTTCACTCTTGACCATATTTAATCTTATTTCTGATGCCACTAATCTCTTGGATAAAAGTCGTCTAATAAGAAACTCTCTAATTAACAATATCAAAAAGAAACATGCCATGAAACAAGATCCTGCAAAAATTTGAGTATGCAAATATGGCCGATAACTCTTTGTTACCAATGACAAAGCAATAACTTGAGCAGTAAGACAAAAAGGCGCAATTAAAAAGTTTATACCTGACCATCCAGCAGGAAGCTTTTCAAGATTATCTTCCAAGATATCCGCAAGTAAAGGTTGGGCCATAGATGAACCCACACCAATAAAGATCCCAATAACTGCACTAAATGCAATCAATGCACCATAACTTGAAGCATTTATCCAGAATCCATAGATTAAAATACTATTGAGAAAACATAATACCCCAGTAAAGTTTGCTCTACCAAATCTATCAGCTAAAACACCCATACATGGACGTCCTACAGTTTGAGAAGCATTCATTACTGCAGTTAATACTGAACCTTGTGAATGACTCAAACCAATCAGAGTAGCAAATGACGCTAATGAAAACAACATTAATGTATATCCCATAAGGGTGATGGCAAACCACAAGGCAAGATAAAAAATTCCCCAACTTTTAAATACCTTGGGATCAAATATTAGTTTAATATTTCGCTTAATAAAATTCATACTTAATCCCTCTTTTAATGGCACTGGTTTTTGATTTCTTGGTTTTAAAACAATTGCCACGATTAATGATGCAAATAAACAGACAAATCCCACCATTCTTAAAGCCCATTTTTGATCACCAGTTTGTTGAATCACTTTATTAATACTCAACGAAAACACCAACCCACCTAATCCTGCGCCTGAAACAACTATACCCATTGATGCAGCCTTGTGTTTAAGGAACCATGTCGGCAATACCAAAGTCACTGGTATAAAAATCAATACAAATGATACACCAACAACGACACCTTCTGTTAAATATAAATGCCAAAACTTTGTAGAAAATGATGCTAACATATACCCAGCAGTTTGAAAACAAATGCCTACAATACAAACTAATTTAAACCCCAACATTTTATATAATAATGCACCAAAGGGAGATAAAATCGCAGTCATACACATAACTGTACCACCAATCAAAGCAAAATCATATTTGGAAGTCCCAGGAAATGTATCATGAGAGAGATAGAAGTTTAGAAAAACCCCAAACCCAGCCCATGCACCCCAAGTTGAAAATACTGCCAACATCCCACAAAATGCCATTACCCAGGCAATACCTTTATCTAAAGGAGGTCCTTGATCTTCTACTTCCCCTAGTTTGTTCTTTCCTGATTCTATATCATCACTTAATTTAGTATCCAACTGATTTGCTAATATATATTCTGGTTCTCCTCTTTCTCGATATTTTTCCTTTTCAGCTTCATCTAGGTGATGATCATCTTTGATACCAGAAATAATTCTATGAAGATCCGATTGGTTAGTTCGTATCCTCGACAATGTATCTCGACTAGATCTTGAATTCTCTGTGATTGCAGGATTCGAATGTATTGATGTTATTTCATGAACTTTATCAGACCTTAAATCACTTTTTATCGGTAGAGAGTGGATTTCATCATCAGACATTGTCATTTTGAAATACTGTTCACTATATGACCAAAAAAATGAAGTTGTGATAATAAACGACAATTTGAACTACTTTACTAGTTTATGCATGGTTGCTTAAAAGTATATGCTAAAGTTTATGATGCGACTGTATAGAACGAAGTAACCGTCGTTGAACTTGTAAATGAATAATTACAAAACATGATGGTTTCGTTGGGGACTTTCTAAACACACCAACACAAGTGTTGTTTTCAATTATACGTTTACTCCAAATCAAGACAGTTAACTTCTCGCTCCGAAACCTGTTATATTCACTGAAAAAGTGAAGTTGATATTTGAATTTGGTCTTAACAATTCACCATTACCATTATCACTTGTTAATCGACTTTATTCAGGAACAATAAGAACTAAATAACCAATATGTGTGATACGTTTGCTCCAATAGTGGCTTAGCTAACTGTTGTTCCATCCTAGATTCTATTCTTCTAGTTCTCCACTTAAAAAATCAAACAACTTAATTTCCCACATCGTAATAGCTATTCGTCATTGAACAAACTCTAAATAATCTTCCGTTGTAAATACTACATCAAATTCAAATTCACTACGAAGAAATTTGCGGCCACCGTGTTGTAAAATTTCACGTTTTATTTTTCTGTTGATTTAAAAACACCCAACTGACATTAAGGTAACATTTCCTCAGGGGGAATTATCAAACATGGTGGGAGAAAGGGCAATTGCTAAGAATAGTAAAAACGATAAATATGGTATAGTCATAGATTCTGGTTCCTCAGGATCTAGAATTCAAATTTATAAATGGACTGATCCCAAGACATTACTTAAACTGAAAGATAAGACAATTCTTCAATCACCACCAAAGATTGTTCAAGAAAAGCATTGGACAAAGAAAATCTCTCCTGGAATATCAACATATAACACTTCACCTAAAATCAAACAAATATGGTCCAAGCATTATTCTGAATTGATGAAATTTGCTGAAGGAATAATCCCCAAAGAGAAACATCATGAAACTCCTGTGTTTGTATTGAGTACTGCTGGTATGAGACTTTTACCTAAATCAACTCAAAAGAAAATCTTGAAAGAAACTTGTTCAAGTATAAAGAAAAATACAAATTTTTATTTACCTGATTGTACTAATTTTGTTCAAATAATTGATGGATCAACTGAAGGAATTTATGGTTGGTTAGGATTAAATTATTTAATGGGACAATTCAATAATTATGATGAAAAATCTACTAAACATGAATCAATTGGATTTATGGATATGGGTGGTGCATCTACACAAATTGCCTTTGTTCCATCCTCAAAGGAAGAAATTATCAAACATGCTGAAGATTTAGCGAAAGTTACATTGAGAAATGTTAATGGACAAACACAAACTTGGGATGTATTTGTAGCTACTTGGTTAGGATTTGGTGCCAATGAAGCTCGGAAACGATTTTTGAATCAATTAATTAACTTGTCTACGGTTTATGAGCAAATAGGTAATGAAATAAATGATCCTTGTTTACCTAATGGTGCCACTATGGAATATGCTCTTGAAGGTAAACCATACAAGATTGTAGGAGTGGGGAATTATGAAAAGTGTACTAAAACAATATACCCCTTATTAATGAAAGCAATACCTTGTCATGATGAACCTTGTTTATTTAATGGGATTCATGGCCCAAAATTAAATTTTGAAAAAGATAAATTTATTGGGATAAGTGAATATTGGTATACTGCAAATGATATTTTTCATAGTGGAGGAACATATAATTTTAAAATTTTCAATGAAAAAGTTAAACAATATTGTGAAAGTGATTGGAAACAAATTTTGAAGAATTCTGAAGAAGGTCAATATTCAAATTTAGATCCTGATAAGTTTTTAAAAGATGCTTGTTTTAAAGCTAATTGGGTGATGAATATTTTACATGATGGGTTTGATTTACCAAGATTAGGATTTGAAGAAGAGAGTATACGAAGTGAAGATGATGTAACTAAACTCCGAGTTCCTTTCAAAACGGAAAATTCAATACAAGGGGAAGAATTATCATGGACTTTGGGAAAAATCTTATTATTTGCTACCTCTGAAATACCAATGATTGATCCAAAAGATTCCTTGGAAATTGGAATTTACCCCAGTGAAATTTCTCATAAATCTTTTGTTCCCGGAGGTATTAGTATAAATGGCTTGAATAAACATGAAAGTGATGATGATGATCCCGGGTTTAGTCAATGGATCTATTCGATGATATTTGTTTTGCTATTGTTGTTTTTCTTGTATCGTTTCGGAAGATCAAATTTTGGTAAATGGCTTTATAAACTTAGACGAATTCATATGCCAATTCAAGTAAGAAAACTGGTTAATTCCATCAGTAATAAGATTCCTTGGTTTGGTAAATATATCCAGAATTTTGTTGCCTATGAAGAACTTGAACAACAAAATATAGTTTTAGAAGAAGGATTGGGTGATTCTCCAAAACTCCAGAAACCTCAATCTGAAGTCCATCAACATGCATCTATATTAAGAACTAGACTGGTTCTTGGATTGAATGAAGAACTAGAACAGACAGATCAAAATGGCCGTAATAATAGAGTTCCAAACTTTATGAATAAACCATTCATAACTAAAAATGGAATATATTCGGAAGCTGGTAGTCGAGAAACACTACCGAGATTATCAAGCAGTTCATCTCTCCCTCGAGCAAAGAGTTCTATGGATTAGCACGTTTATACTTTTTTTATAGAAAACATAATCAGTTGTATTATATTAATAAACCACATGATCTGAGAGTGTAATGAAGAATAAGTTTATTAATCATGGTACCTGGAAATTTCATAATTTAATCTCTGAGTTTACCCTGAGATTTCCATTTTTCAATCATAAATATATGTTCAAACTTGATGAATTTAGTTTGTCTTATTGTAAAATAAACAAAGTTGAACTTGATTATATTCCTAGACATGTCTAAATATTTAACTCTTTGGTAATATGGCACCGAGAAAGAGTTTTAACATGTCCGACTAGTTTTTTCTCAGCTTAAAGCATCACAAAGTGTGTGTTTTTTTTTGCAGCCTGTTTAATACTTCAACCCTTTTGTGTAACAATATAAGATATGCCTGATAGTTTGATAATTAATATAATTATCAATCACCGTAACAAAGATGTGTATCTTGCAGCCAACATGTTATGCACAAAATGTTTACAAAATACATAAATAAAATTGTTTACTTCTAAAACTCCTTTGTATCTTTCTTACAGGCTCCCCCAGATCTTATACTTGTCATGAAGATATTAAATGTAATATTGGCTATTGTTGTTTCCACGTCATTTAGTTCCACTCTTCCTCTTCATCCATTCAAAGATTCAATTGAAGTGGTAGTATCACCACAAGATTTCCGAGATGCTGCTGAATATGTATTATGGAAAGTACCTGAAGTTAAAGATAATTTTAAAACAACAATTAAACAAAAGATTTTAAATCGATTGTTGACTCAAGAAATTCAAGAAACTAATCCAAATTTGGATATTTATACGGAATATATTAATAATCCTGATAATTTATATACTCATAATAATTTAAGATTAGAATTTGATAAATTCCCAGGTTATGTTATACAACCAGATTTTGGGGTGGCACCACCACCTTCTCCCCCTCCTTCTCCTCCTGTTCCCGCTAGGGGTTCTGTTCATAAGAAGCCACCTCCTGCACCACCTCCACCTGCTTTTGCGGTATCTATTCCTCGTGGTGCTCGTCCTCCGCCTCCTCCTCGAACTCCTCCACTTCCAACTTCTTTGTCTCGTGGTTCACCGCCATCTGCTGCTTCTGGTTCTACTCCTACATCAAAACCTTTGCCCTCACTTAGAATAAATGCTGCTCCTATCAATCTTCGAGAAAAATTAAATAGTAAAATATCGATTAATCCTGCTAAATCAGTAGAAATCGATGTTATGAAACCTAATGGATTAGTTAATTCTATATTGAAAGGTCCATCAGTTACGGAGAATAAAATGGTGCAAATTGTAGCCAATAAGGAATTCTCAGATAGTGATAGCGACGGGGAATTCGACGAACATGAATTACAAAATATTGGATATCTGAATCCTTCAAGGATTAAGAATAATATACAAGATTTGGGAGAAAAGTATCATGTTGATAATGATGAAGAAGAAAGTGAAGATGATAAGGATCCGTTTTATGAAGATGATGATTAGAATTATGTGTATAGTATATGTTACTTCATTTTACTTTTTTCCTGGGGTGATGTCAAAATATGACCTGGAGGGTTTGTTTATCCGGATCAAGTAGAATTACCCGATTATGCATTTATTTTTTTTCTTCTTTTTTTCGCGCGGGATTAATTCCGACAAAAAGTGTAAAACCACATTGTGTGTGGGCAAATAATAAAGATACGGAAATAATGAATGAGGGATAAGTAGAGACGAAATCTGTTTCGCTCTTTCTTTCTTTCTCTCTTTCTCTCTTTCTTATTCTTGTGGTGTATTTTTAATTAAATCTTCCAACATGAACCCCAATATATTTTCAACTACTGCTGATATTGAACTGGAACGAGATTTAATAGAACTAATAAAAGGTATTAATCTGTTGGAATCAATCTCCAATTATAATATAATTGAGATTAAAGATGACGAGGGGAAAGTATATTGGTCGATATTTAGTGAAACGGGTCTGAAATTAAATTATACATTATTAGTTAATTCAGCGACAAATTTATTACAAGCTAAAGAAAGTGGATGTAAGTTATATCGTTCAAAAGTTTGTTGTCTGTTTGATATTGATTATTTTAATCCTTGTGAAATGATTTGTAAATGTTAGTACATGTTCGATGTCGTTTTTGTGTAGGGTTTGTATTATAAATAAATAGGTTTGGTTTGATAGATTGTGAGATTAAGTAAAACGTGTATCCTCAAGTAAACACATCTGGTAGTGCTGTGTGTATCTGTCCAAAATCTTTTCCTCTGGTTCTCTCTCGCTCTTCCCCCTCATCGCACTAAACCTCTTCTCACAGAAAAAAAAAAATATTTCACAAATCTTCCAGATCAAACTACCAAGTAAAACCAAAGATGAGAGTCAAGAAACCAACATCTAAAAGAGTATCTACTCGAATGAGAGAAGGTATCAAGAAGAAGGCCGCTGCTCAACAAAGAAAAAATAGAAAAATGGCAAAGAAAGATATAACATGGAAATCAAAGCACAAAAAAGATCCAGGTATTCCTGCAAGTTTCCCTTATAAAGACAAGATTATAACTGAATTAGAAGAAAATAGAAGATTGGAAAAGGAAAGGAAAGAACAACAGAAACTTCAAAGACAACAAGAAAGAGAAGCTGCTTTAGCTAGAGGAGAAATTGTCGATGATGATGAAATGGAACAAGATGAACAAGAAGAAGGAGGTGGATTAGCTGCATTGTTGGAATCTGCACAACAAGCAGCTAAGGAATATGATGGAGATGACTATGAAGGTGAAGGTGATGATCATATGGTTGACTCAGATGAAGATGTTGAATATGATATTGAACTTGATGACGATGGGGAAGAAGATTCTGGAGAATTGGATAAATCTCGTAAAGCATATGACAAGATTTTCAAAACTGTTGTTGAAGCAGCTGACGTTATCTTGTATGTATTAGACGCTAGAGATCCTGAACTGACTCGATCAAGAAAAGTTGAACAAGCAGTATTACAAAATCCTGGTAAACGATTAATCTTGGTATTAAATAAAGTTGATTTAATTCCTACCAATGTATTAAATCAATGGCTTAACTTTTTGAAATCTTCATTCCCTACTGTTCCAATTAAGGCTGCTCCAGGTTCTACTAATTCTACTTCATTTAACAAAAACTTGACTAGTTCAATGACTTCAGATTCTTTATTAAAAGCGTTAAAAAGTTATGCATCGAAATCTAATTTGAAAAGATCAATCATTGTTGGAGTTATTGGATATCCTAATGTAGGTAAATCGTCTATAATCAATGCTTTAACTAATAGACATGGTGGTAGTAACAAAGCATGTCCTGTGGGGAATCAAGCTGGAGTTACTACATCAATGAGAGAAGTTAAAATTGATAACAAGTTAAAGATTTTGGATTCTCCTGGTATTGTTTTCCCTGACGAAATCTTAAACACCAAGAAACTTAACAAGACTCAACAAATGGCTAAATTGGCTTTGTTATCAGCAATACCTCCAAAACAAATTATTGATCCAATTCCTTCAATTCAATTGTTATTAAAGAAGTTTTCTAATAATCCTGAAATGGCTGATGGTTTAAAGGAATATTATCAATTACCTCCTTTACCTCTGGGAGATTTTGAAGAGTTTTGTAAACATTTCTTAATTCATATTGCTAGAACCAAGGGGAGATTAGGTAAAGGTGGTGTACCAAATATGGAATCTGCTGCTATGTCGGTCTTGAATGATTGGAGAGATGGAAGAATTATTGGTTGGACATTACCAAAGGCATCAAAGAGTGCTAGTGAAGAAGTTGATTTGGATGCCCCAAAGAGTTCATTAAGAGGGGAAAGGGAACCGGCCAAAGTGGAACAAACTACAATTGTTTCTACATGGGCTAAAGAATTTGATTTAGATGGTTTATTAGGTGATAACTTTGGTCTTAATTAAGTATGTACAAAACTATAGAATATAACTACTTCTTTACTTGTTCAATTTGTTTAGTTAGTTGAGGAATTGTAGATAAGTTGTTCATAGTAGTTAAATTTTGAAGCATAAACTCTTCATGTTTTCTAAGAAGATCATTTAGAGGTTGTTTAAGTAAGTTGATACTTTGAGTAAGTACTTGATATGGATCTTCCTCATTCATTTTGGGGTTCTTTAAACGACGTGTTTTCAAAATTTTTGCTACGCGTTATTTTTTTTTTGATTTATATTTTACAACCAATATTGACTAGTAAGTCAACTGCTAAAATCCTTGTATATATATATATATCACATTTTGTTTATGTCAGTTATTCCAATACACGACGATGACAACGATGACGATTGGGCCTTTGACGACGACGAAGATGATATTGAATTGCAACAGATTCTTCAAGCAACATCAACCAAACTGAAACAACAATCAACCCTTGATGGTAAGATTATCCCTAATCCTCAATATGAAGAAATCCCTAAATTCATACCTGCGAATATCCCTAGTCACCATCCTATGGATTTCGAAAATTTAAAAGCATATATTTATCCTACAAATTTCGAAATTCGTGATTATCAATATAATATAGTCAATCGAGCATTTTTTGATAATCTATTAGTAGCATTACCTACAGGGTTAGGAAAAACATTTATAGCATCGACGGTAATGTTGAATTTCCTACGATGGTTCCCTCAATCTAAACTAATATTCATGGCGCCTACGCGTCCCTTGGTGGCACAACAAATTAAAGCATGTTGTTCTATAACTGGTATCCCCAGTTCAAAAGTAGCGATATTGTTAGATAAAACAAGAAAGAATCGTGAAGAGATTTGGGATTCTCGTCAAGTTTTCTTTACTACGCCACAAGTGGTGGAAAATGATTTATCCCGAGGTATATTAAATCCAAAATCTGTGGTATTGTTAGTTATAGATGAAGCTCATAGAGCAAGAGGAAATTATTCATATAATAATGTAGTTAAGTTTTTAACCAGGTTTAATAATTCATTTAGAATTTTAGCATTAACTGCAACACCAGCGGGTGATGTTGAAGGTGTTCAAGATATAATTGATAATTTAAAAATATCCAAAGTTGAAGTAAGAACTGAACAAGCTATCGATATTATTAAATATATGAAACATAAACAAATTGTCAAACGAACAATTGGACCTTCTAATGAAATACGAGAATTGATTGGTTTATTAGCAACAGCAATTTCTCCAGTATTAACTACCGCCAATGAACGGGGAATATTCGATATTACTGATCCAACACGTATAAATCATTTCCAATGTATGGAAGCGTCTCGGAAAGTTACCATGAACAAAACAATCCCTCAGGGTTTAAAATGGTCAAATTATTTCATATTACAATTATTAGGAATGGTAGGACAATGTTATAAACGATTAAATATTTATGGAATTAAATCATTTGCTAGTTATTTTCAAGAGAAATATCAAGAATTTAAAGTTAAATGGGATAAGAAAAAACTGAAGAATCAATTAAATGCTGATTTTTATTTTAGTGATGCCATTAAAAAAGTATTGAAGAGGTTGGATGAATTGAAAAATAAAGGTTATAGTCATCCTAAAATTGAAGCATTAATGGATGAATTAACTGATTTCTTTCCTGATACTATATCTTCTGATTCTCGAGTTATTATATTTACGGAATATCGAGAATCAGCATTAGAAATTGTTCAATGTATTGAAAGAACAAATAGTAATTTAAAGCCTCATATATTTATAGGACAAGCAAAGGAAAAGGAAAGATTCGATGAAACAAAACCAAAGGGAAAGTCCAAGAAAAGGCAAAATGATGATCTTCGTGATTCTACAAGAACAAGTTCAGAAGATGCGCAAATAAAAGGAATGAATCAAAAATTACAAAAGGAAATTATCAAGAAATTTAAATCGGGGATATATAATATCTTGGTCGCCACTTCTATTGGTGAAGAAGGATTGGATATTGGTGAAGTTGATTTGATTATATGTTATGATTCAACTTCATCACCAATTAAAAACATTCAAAGAATGGGGAGAACTGGTCGTAAACGTGATGGGAAAGTTGTATTGCTCTTTTCCAGTAATGAAGAATCAAAATTTGAAAAAGCCATGGCAGGTTATGAATATATTCAACAACATATCCAAAAGGGAGATGTAATAACATTGTGTCCAAGAAATAGAATAATTCCTGATATTTACACTCCTAAAGTTGTTGAGAAATTTATTGAAATACCTGATGAGAATATTGAATTGAAAAGTGAAGATGATGAAGATGAAATTATTAGAATTGCTACTCAATATATGTTGGGAACTAGTCAAAAGAATAAAAAGAGGAAGAAGCTGACAAAGTCAGTTTCCAAGAAATTTTTCATGCCTGATAATGTTAAAACGGGATTTCAAAGTGTTGCAGGTATGATTCGAGAAGTTGGAGATGATAAATCGGTTGAAGAAAGGATAAGAGAAAGAGATATATTGGATAGCTTTTTACTTTCATCCGATGATGAAGTGGAGGTTGTAAAAGGGGTTAGTTTGAGCTCAAAGAAACGAAAAGTTGAGATTAGCAATGATAGTGATGATGATTTACCCCTTACATCTTCAAAACCGAAGCAAGATACAACGAGAATATCTGATAGTGATGATGAAATAACTAAAGATCAACCTACACCAGCTTCATCATTACCTTCTGAACCAATATCAAAACTGGAAAAATTTAATCAACTTCCTATAGATTCTGATGATGATTTTTCATTTGGTCTGAGTGATTCAGAAATACCTGCATCTACACGAGAACCAACACCATTATCAATTCCCTCATCACCAAGGATATCCAAGCCAAAAACTTTAGGTGTAAAGCGAGCTGTTGTGATCTCCAAAGAAAGTGACAGGCCAACACTAACAACAATTTCCAATTATGACAATATTCCTCTGAGTTTTAATCCTCAAACTGAAATTGGTAGGCCCAAGAAAACATTAGGATTGAAACGAACTAGAGTAAATATACTTGATCAATTAAAGAATCAACAATCTCGTCAAGAAATTCGAGCAAATAATACAGAATTAACTGCAATAGTTGTTGATGATATTGAATTACCTAGTTATACTCCAGAAAGTCACAATGATATGAAAGTTGGATCACAACTGGCAATTCATTACAAAGATGATACTGCTCAAGTTGTACCGAAACAGCAAGAACAAACTGTCCATGTACAACCAGACTCTATATATAACTATGGTCGGGATAATGAAGGATTATTAACAAATGAAGAAAAAATCCAACTATACACCAATTACTATGTGGCTAATGACCCTAATAATATTATTCAATTTTATGATCCCCTGGAAGGATTGACTCGAATCAAGAAATGTGGGATTATTCCTCATAGTGTAAAAACCGAGAATTTAGTCAATTGTTTACGTACGAAGGATTTACTGAAACCAGAAACTACTGGTGATCTAGAGTCTACTTTTGATTTCTCGTTTATAGTAAGTGATTAGAATGTTGTATATTGTTTTAATGATACAATGAGCTTAGCTCAATGATTTACAAGAGGAACTATACAATGTTACCCGGATTATTCGCACAAAAAAAATTTCTCACTCTATTTAAACAACATCAAACAAAAAAATTTTAAATTGTTTTTTCATTCTTGTTCTTTATCTTTATGCAGGGGCATTACGTGTATCAGTGAGGATTCTGTCCGAGATCATGTTTTTGCTGGTTGAAAACTTTAAACCTGACAACTTCGAGATGTTACCTTCTTGGTGATATTGAGAGAATTTTTGGAGTCATTATTTTCTACAAAGGTTATGCTTGTATTGATTTGTTGTACTTCTTTGAAGACATATTGATATAAAGTTGATCAAATATTCCTTTTTTTTTAAATTAAGATCATGGGGATCATTATCCTAGTTAAATAGGGAGGTATTATTTGATCAAGGACCTTGCACTGAGCATTGACTTTGCTTTTCCCGCCTTCTGCCTCGCTCGGTTTAATTCTTGATAATTAAATCTTGAGCTGGATGCTTGTGTTTTTATAAACACTTAAGTAAGAGGCCATAGTAATTTTTTAACGATTTCTTTTGAGTGCGATACCATCAAGGTTTTCACCGGATGATGTTATTGTAATTATAAATCATTACATTTGAACTTATAGTTGTACCTTGTAAAAGTGTAGATTTCAAGCGATTTCAGGAGAAAGTGAAAAAAAAATTTTTTTATTCAAACAACTCACAACTACACCACTACACCACAGACATGTTCAAGAAATTCACTAAAGAAGACATTCATTCTCGTTCTAATATCAAATCTTCAGTTCAAAGAGGATTAAAGACCAATTTGGTTCAATTATATCCTGATTTGGAACCAGCAATTGATAATTTAATACCGAAGAAATCTCAAGTAATTTCTATAAAATGTGAAGACAAGATTCAATTATATAGTGTTGATCAAGAAATAGTTATGTTTCAACATTACAATGATGAATTAGTTCCTAGTTTATTGACAGTACATAAATATCCTGAATGTTTTCCTAAAGTACAAGTTGATCGTGGTGCTATTAAATTTATTTTAAGTGGTGCAAATATTATGTGTCCTGGTTTAACCAGTGCTGGAGCAAAATTACCTGAAGAAAATTGGGAAAAAGATACAATTGTTACTGTGTATGCTGAAGGGAAAGAAAATGCTTTGGCTATTGGTAAATTATTAATGAGTATTGATGATATAAAGACTAAGAATAAAGGTATTGGTATTGAATTATTACATTATTTAGGTGATGGATTATGGAGTCATCAAGAATAGGCTATATAAATGTTTTCATTAGCAGTCAAGGAATAACTATCTAAAGTTGACAAGTATTGAGTTAACTGTTGTTTGGTTGTAGGAGTAATGTAGTAGTATATTTCAAATTCAAGTATTGATTTATTTTGTAAATATAATTTTGAAATTAATCCTTTTAATCGTAAAATTGAATTTGAAAGTAAGAATAACCTGTTAATTGGTTGATGATTAGGTATGTTAATTCTCAAATTAATCCAATCTGGTTGAATGGTGATCGTTTTTACTATTGGTTTATATTTGTCTAGTAAATACGTCCATTTCTTAGAAGTTTGATCTATTTGATATTCATTCAGTTGGACTTTGGATATGAAATATAATTCACAATTTTCAATTTCATCTTGAGTTAACAAACTTCCATTTAATTTATATAGTTTGGTATGGGGTAGTTTATGATCTTGACACCATAATCTTGAAATTAGTTGTGTTGTCATTTCTTCAATATCTTGAAATATTGGATTATGATTTATCCGTAATGTTTGTAAATAAGGAAGATTTACACTCAACCAATCAATAAATTTATACATGTTTATTTGATTGTTTCGTAGATCAAGATTTTCAAGATTCAATTGAGATGTAGTTGGGTATTGACATATTTGATTATGAGATATATTAAGCGTTGAAATTCGGTTAAATATGGGAAATGTCGTCAATTGATTATATGAAATGTCGAGAACTGTTAAATTTTCAAGTATTATTAACTTATCTATATCTTCATTTGTATAGTTGTTTCCTGATATATAAAGCTCAACAAGATTAGGAAGTTTAGGAATCACATATTTATTCAAATTTTCAATTGAAATTAATGTCAGGGAAAGCTTTAACACTTTTAAACTATGAATAGCAAAATTTGGAGCAAACTTATAAAATCTATTCCCGTTCAAGTTAAGTTCTTTCAAATTTGGTAAATTGTCAATAATTTTCCAAACTTCATTCAAATCATTAAACAAGTTGCAACTCAATTCAAGATTTGTTAAATTTTGAAGATTATCAAAAATACTCTTGTCATACCCTGCTTGGTTAATCAACTGATAATCCAAAGTAAGTGAATTTAAATTTAATAAATTTGCTTGGAATTTATTCAATTTATCCCACCCAATTTCTTCCACGATTTTTCTACCAAATTGAATATCAGCTTCCGAATATTCCACTTGTAAATACTCTTGTTGAATAACTTTTACAAATGTTCTAAATTTATGGACTAATTTCTTGTTGGTTGATTTCATAAATGTACTTGAATTAGGGATAATTGGTGTAAAATATGATATACCATCAATATCTCCATTATTCTTGCCTCGAGATATATCATCCCATTCTAAACCTAAAGCAACTGTGTTGCCCCATTGAGGTATAGTACCAATATATCTTATAGTAGCTAACTTGTTATCAATTGAAGATATACGATCATATTCAGAATAATTCATTGAGCTTGGGCAGATGATTTTTCAAACCATTGTACGAGTCTTTTTTTATCTTTTTAAACAAACTAGTCCGACATTTTGTTTCATACTTCACACGACATTTTTTTCAAATCATCTGACAGGAAAGTTTTTTCACCTTCCAAGGGTAAAATATTTAAGACCACATTATAATAGTACTGTGAACGAGAAATTCGTACTACGATTGAGCAAGGTTGACTGGGGAGTTTCTTTGAATAGTTAACTCTCTGGAAGCTGGATTTTTCTTTTCTTGGGATAGTTGAGAAAAAAAATTGCAAAAAGAAAAAAAAAACACAAAAAGATTGTACACAATACAATTTTTGAAACTGCCGCAAAAAAGTATTTGCAAACTTTTACCACTCCTTTTTTCTTGAATTACAAATACGATCATTCTTCATTTGCTTATAATTGTTAATTGTTTGTTTAAAATAATATCCAAAATTCTATTCCAATCATCATTCAACCAAGCATCTTCTTCAATTTAATTAATTTTCAATCAATGTGTGAAAGATTAATCAAAACAATCGTTGTTCCAAAAAATATGATGAGAATTTGACAAATGGTTTAAAAGGTTTAGAAAAGTTTTACATTGTGGAGGTTTTGTTTCCGTTTAAGTTCATGTTCAAGATTGACTTATTGTTGACTATTCATTTTGTTTCCTTCATGATATATTGGTCCAATATCCTTGAATTCCCTTGTTAATTTCCTTAACTGACAATTACTATTTTCAAACAGAAACAAGTTCATAACTATGAAACAACCAAGCTTCACAGGGTGTTTTCACGTAAGACTTGATAGCATGCAGCAACGATTCCTGGCGAAGAGTCTTTGCTGCTCAGTTTAAGAGTCTGACCAATTGTGAGTACATCTTTGGCGGGTTTTTCTGGTTGTGTTTCTTCTTCTGGGGTGGGTTTCTCTTCTTCTTCTTCTTCTTTTCCTCCCTATTTTTCACTTCTCTTTATTTCTTCTTTTATTCTTTTCTTCTTTTCTTCTTCTTCTTCTTCTTCTTCTTCTTCTTCTTCTTCTTCTTTTCCTCTTCTTCTTTTCCTCTTCTTTCTCTTTTTCTTCTTTTTTTTTTTCTTTTTTCTTTTTTCTTTTTTTTTTTATATATATATTGAATATTATGGCTTTGTTTATATTAATTTTATTCTTGTAGATATTTTTATCAGACCTCTACAATGTTGAATCAGTTCTATGTAAACAACGATTTAAGAGGAATTGTGTGCATTTTGTTGCGATTTTTGGTCTGTGTTCCTCCTATGTTTTCAACTGTATTGGGGTATCAAATTTCATGGTTTTAGAATTTATAGTTAATTATATGCGTAGTAAGTAATATTTGGCAAACTTTGTCACTATTTATTACAATCTCATGTTACTAAGTAAACAATGAATGATGATCCTACATATATGGGAAAGAAAAGAACAGAGGTGGCGCCGCACTACATGTAACTTTTTCCACTGAGTCTGTTTTTTTACAACACAACCAAACAAGACGTGACAACAAAGCAAACTGATAATATAAAGTGATGAATTCCGGTCTTAATTTTCGTGGTTGAATCTATAGCTTACCAAGTGGACTGTTTTATGTATATTCTGTTTGATCAATGCCACCCAAGAATGTGGGTTACGTCATCCAAAGATCATCTTGCAAATCAATCATTCTTCTAAGATTATTGAAAAGTTAATAATGATACACAACGTTAATTTCTATGGTTATTGAGGTCTAACTAACTTTGGCAAGTAATATCAACTATTCCTGAACTTTACTTACATTTTCTATCAATATGTTCAAATTTCAACTTAAACTTTTACCTTGACAATCAATTTAGATTTGCATTTTGGAGTTTAAAGGATTTGAATCATTACCAGTTGGTAGTCTATTCAATAATTCAGCATCATCGGATTTGACCTTTGAAATCTTTTGCTTGATAAAGCGTCTTTTGGCTTCAGCATCATCGGTGACTTCAATTGAAAACCAAAACGGAGTACTTGCAAATCATACAGGCTCATAATAGGAATAATTAGAATGATAATGTAATAATTTTGAAACTAAGCAATGATCTAATATTGAAGTTGAAAGAGTTAAACAGAATTAATTCCGCTTTATCT
>PPUV02000071.1:0-25100 GCA_002911495.2 Spathaspora sp. UFMG-CM-Y285 | reverse complement strand
GTACTAGGTTCAGGATCAGATGTTGGTTTAGGATCAGATGTAGGTTCAGGATCAGTACTAGGTTCAGGATCAGAGCTAGGTTCAGGATCAGATGTTGGTTGTGGATCAGAGCTAGGTTCAGGATCAGAGCTAGGTTCAGGATCAGATGTTGGTTGTGGATCAGAGCTAGGTTCAGGATCAGATGTTGGTTCAGGATCAGAGCTAGGTTCAGGATCAGTACTAGGTTCAGGATCAGAGCTAGGTTCAGGATCAGTACTAGGTTCAGGATCAGATGTTGGTTCAGGATCAGATGTTGGTTGTGGATCAGTACTAGGTTCAGGATCAGAGCTAGGTTCAGGATCAGATGTTGGTTGTGGATCAGTACTAGGTTCAGGATCAGAGCTAGGTTCAGGATCGGATGTTGGTTGTGGATCAGAGCTAGGTTCAGGATCAGTACTAGGTTCAGGATCAGAGCTAGGTTCAGGATCAGATGTTGGTTGTGGATCAGAGCTAGGTTCAGGATCAGATGTTGGTTCAGGATCGGATGTTGATTGCAGAGTTGATGTCGTCACTGGGAATGGACCTGGTGGAGGGTGAGGGACAGTAGTCTCAGGTTCAGGAGTTGGTTCTGGGACGGGAACCCCGCAAGCGACATTCCAACATATATTTGGGGCATCAGCTAACCCAGACAAAGGACATTCTATTCTATATTCAGCATAGAAGGATTTGGTTGTAGTCAAACAGTTTGCATCAATCCAACTCCCATCGGTTTTGTTACACCATGTATAAACCAATTGGAAGGGGGTAGAGCAAGCTAAATTACCATATTTCTCTGCTAACATCAACCAACTAACAGAAAAGTGTTGTTCTGCTGTACCCACCTTATCTATCTTCTTTGATTTGAACAATTCAATTTGACCATTTAAGTAATTGTTTGGAGTTGACAAGCCTGTCAAATAAAGGCTAGATAAGGATGCTTTAGTGATGGAATTACCCATTTCAAATTCAACTTGAACTTGGTAAACATTGTCGTAAACCCAAGAAACAGAAGTGAACAGGGCCTTTTTGAATGTGGGATATCCAAGTGACTTGGCTCTAGCCCCAATAACGACTGAACATTGAGAAGTAGTTTCTGAAGGATTGCATGTAGCAACAGGAGTAGGTTTCGGTGTTGGAACTGTGGTTATCACAGTGTGTGCAAAAGCATAGGTAACAAAATATGCTAGTAGTAAAATTGATTTCATTTATAATTGTAGACTTGTATTTGATGATATGGAAAGAGTATCTATAAGGAAAAAATTGAGTTAATTTATACTTTGGACGGCCCATGCTAGGATAATTGCTTCGGTGACCTGCCAGGTTTGTTTCATTGCTGGGATCATTATGATGTCACTGGTGGGTCATTCATGAGATAGAAATAATAGATTGGAAATGGGAAAAACATGATACTGTATTGACTGCGAAAGCGCAAATTCTCAAAAAAGATATTTTTTAATTATTTTTTGTCACTTGTCAAAAAAATCTGAAAATATTTTTTAAATCTGTTTCACGGCGTTTGATGCATTTGTTGATGTGAATCTTAATTTAGAAACCCAATAAAATTCGTAGTTACCAGGAGATACTGTTTGGGAGTGGGAGTTTGATATGGTATTAATTTAAAGGGCGCTCAGCCATAGGAAACTTTTGGGTTTTAGGAGAGTAACTACTCAGAGGGCAGTGTCAATGTTGGGGTAATGTGCAGGATAGATCTGATAATTATTACTTGGTGATATATCAGTCCACTTGGATGACGCAAGTTAACCCACATAAACGATAGCCCAGAAATTTTAGTTACGAACGCCACTCTGGTTCCTGGTATCTAGAAATATGGAGAATATTTTTTGTGGCTCATATTTTGGATCTCGGCTACGCGGAAAAAAGGGTTCTTTTAAAAATACATGGCTAGTTAACATTGATTTTTATAGATGTTTTCCCAAACCATACACGGTATGGTTGTCCCATATCTTTTGACGAAAGCCCTGCAATTGGGGTTGTCTTTGATATTTGTATTCCCCTTTAATAGGTTCTGAACCCTACAGGCAGTTGGGGACATGACCGTTTACGGAGTTTGTTTAATAATTAATGACCTTTGTAGGGTTTTGTGTAATAATATTCTGTAAAAAATATTTTTTAAAGTACAAAGACTATTTGGGATCTTCTCGGCTAGTACTCAGCCTGCTAAACCATTAGAAAAAGGGACTTTAACTAGTAATTTCAAGTTCTATTCACAAATATGTGAGATGCGTGACGTAGGTTCTGACTAGGAGACAATTTAAACGACAACGGAAAAACTGCCTTGCCCCAATTGTTTTACTTGAAGTTTATCAAGTGACCCTATCTACAGCTTTACGAAAACATGGCACTTCGTAATTAGTATATACCATTGATATTGTCTCCCATGTTACAGTTTAATTGTCTAATATAAAAAAATGTAACATGTTTCCCCAGTATTCTATCATCTCCCCCAGATTGTTCCTGGGACGAAAAATTTTGCGTTGTATTTTTTTCCGGTCGCCTCGGATCGTCAAAAAGAAAAAAAAAATATCTACACAAACAAATATGGAATCCATTGAAAAGGGTTCGAAAACAGAAGCCACAAAATCTGTTTCGCGATTGACTGGGATGACATCAAGACTGAAAAAAGAAGTTGAGATTGTGTACAATTGGTAAACACAATTGTTGACGCCGGCACAGGACATGAACAAAGAAATAATATCAGATCATTAAGGTTACGTAAACACTGGCTTGGGAATTGATTCCATCACAAAAACATGAAATGAATTTAGAGTTTATACCAGAGTTAACACACAAGTCACTACTCTATTAAGCAGAATATGAGATTTTACATTTCTGATGCTACTAAACGTTTTCTCTCTTTAGTGGTGAGTACGACAAACGTCATTCTTCACATGCAACAATAAATATCTACTAAAACTACCGAAAGTCATCTGGATTTTTGAGATATACATACAACATACCAAGTAGTATTCTTTTCGAGTTCCAAATCTACTCCACTTAGAACTTCCCCAAGTTGGTTCAAGATGTTTGCACTATATCTGAACCGAACAATTGTTGATGGTTCTATTATTAGATGTCAACAAAATACATAAAGTATTTAATTTTTGTAGAATCGGGTTGCCTCTCGATTGTTCGAGATTTTTTTTCCCCTTCAGGGTTGTTCGCATAATCCGTTAAAATTTCTTTTTTTTTCTTCCACTTTATCCGCATGCTCATATGTTGTAGATTCGGAAAAACTAAAAAGCGCAATCCCCCAAAAATTAATTGCACACTAACCTGCAGGAACTGAAACATATTATTGGAAACGATTATATCAACATAAACATCATTAGATTTAGTAGGTGTTGTAAATAGTTGATCATTCACTTTTAGAATTATTTTAGATCCTACAAAAGAAAAGAAATTTCGATTAGATATTATTTTACTCATAGATTAAATACTAGACATTAAGCATTAATCAATAGACAAACTAATAAAATGGTTATACCTCTTGACCTAGAAGAAGCAGATGCTTCATAAGAGGTTACTGCTGGAGAACTGGTGGAACCAGCGGATTGACCGAAAATTGAAGTGGAAACAAGTGGGACAGTTCCGGATATATTTGTATCTTGAATATTATCTGAAGGAACTGCTGGTCTTTCAGAATATGTGTTGGCTTCTGGGTTGTTCGGTATATCATTACCCGAAGGAATACCTAAAACAACAGTGGAGGCACTCTCGATTGATATTGTTGATGAGGGAGTTACAATGGAGGAACTGGTACTTGGAAAGATATTACCTGGAGAGGTTTCCGTGGTGACTGGATTCCATTGAACATGGTTTTCATCTACAGCTAAAGCCCCGACAATTTGGGATGGGTAGGAAATTTCTTCACTTTGTGCTACTTGTTGGTTGGGTGTATTCATGGTTACGGTTTTCGAAGAGGTTTGATTTTCACCTTTTGTTATAAACTTGTGTGTGTCACTAACAGGAACAGTAACCGTGGTAAGATAAGTATAATGAGGAGCAGAAATAGTTATTACTTTAGTAGAAAATGCAGGTGTAACAACATCTATAGAAGAAATAATTCCAACAGTAGTTGGAACTGGTTCCCATGTGGTATAGGTAGATGTGTGGTAAGATAAGTATTGTGATGTTTCTATTTCACCACCAATAGTAACCGTGGTTATATAACTTATAGGCATCGTGGTTGTTTTGACTGAAGGAGAATATGGGTTTAACTCAATAGACGATTCATCTTGTTGAATAGAAATGAACACTCGTGAAGGTGCAGTTGTGGAGTCAGATAATTCTTGAATTGGAACTGAAACACTGTTATATCTTGGAGTTGATATTATTTCATCTGTGGGTTCCATAATAGCTGAATCTTGAGAATAAGAACAGCTGATTGAGCGCTCATCCAAAGAGCACACTGATGATATAGTTGAAATACTTGAAGCAGGTAATCCTGTAGTAAGAGGTTCACCAGTTGATTCTTCTGGGGATATGGTGTAAGATGAATCCGAATGAGTTTTCAAATCAAACGAGTTTTCTGAAGATAAAACATCATTATTATGTGAAGATACTACTTGTTGTAACACAGTACTTTCATCTGGAGAACTTGTTATAATTGAATCATTCGTATTTTCTTTCAGTATTTCAATGTTCGTGTACTCCTCAGTTTGACTGGTTTTAGTTGAAGTAAGTTCGATATCAGTTTGAGTTGTTTCAATGTCAGACAAGAATTCCAGAAATGATCTTTCTGTAGGTTGTACCACAGTATACTCTGGATCAAGCAAAGGGTCAGTAGTTGATTTGTATTGATTTTCCAAATCAGAGGTTGTTTTCTCGTCATTTCCCAAAGTGAAAGAGCTAGATAAATGTGTTTCCATTTCTTCAGTGGATGTATTTTCAGCTGAAGTGCGCAGATTCAGTGATTCCTCTCCTAGATCGGTAACAGTATTTTCGAAACTGATGTTAATGATGGTGGATTCCAGATGATCCTCATTACCTTTTCCATTACCGAAGAGTGGACCAGCTGGAGATCCAGTTCGCATCAGTTCATTCGACGTTGGTTCGGTATTTGAATAAAGAGTATATGGAACAGAGGATTCTGATTCAGTGGTGAAAGCAATTGTTCCATTTGGTAGATTGACTTCACGTTCACTGGATACTGGTTCAATTGCAGATTGTGTGACTTCAGTTCTGGAGCCTATTGATGTATCTAACAATGTTGAAACATCTTCTGTAGAAGTCCCATAAGTAGCCTCATCTATCAATAACATTGATGAAGTTTCTAAATGTGACACGATTAGTAAGCCAGAAGATTGTTCTTGTTCTACCAGGGAAGATTCAATTGGAATAACAGAAGAAGAAATATCCTGTTTTATCGATTCTGATTCAATTTGTTGACTACTTGTTTCACTCTCTTCAGTTGTGGGGTCTACTTCAATTTCGGATTTGGATGATAAATCCCATGAAGTTATATCCTCAGAAGCTGTAGCAACAGTTTTGAATTCTTGCAGTAACTGGGTTGAGGTTTCTAGTTCAGATTCAACTGGAGCTTTAGAATTCTCTACTTGTTCTGTCGTTTGTGATTCAGCGGTAGACTCGGATTCCAGTAGTTCCGTTATTTCTGATTCAAAGTTACTGGTTACATTGTCTGGAATGTTGATTTGACCTAAGGGTCCTCTAGACGCTGTATCTTCGGTCGTAGGTTCTTCTTCAATTATGGTGACTGTTGATGATAACAAAGTAGAATCTTCCTCAGAAGTTGAAGCATAAATTGTATCTTCAAATAACTCAGTGGAGGTTTGAACAATTGATTCGACTGGAACTGCAGTAGATGATCCAACTTCCTCTGTTATTTCAGCAACTTGTGATTCAGTGGAAAATTCTACATCTGTTGATTCAAATTCTAGATTTGTTGTCTCTATTGCAGAGCTTGCAAGATCTTCTTCAATGGTGGTTTGGTTTTCAACATGAAGTATCAGTGATTCAATTTCCTCAACTTTTGAAATTTGCGATGACTCTTCAGTAACAAACTCTTGACTTTTGGAAGTTGATTCAACTAGATATTCAATGGAAGACTCTATTACAGTGGTTTCAGGCTCAAGTTTTTTCGTGGTTGGGGAATCATCTGGAGATGGCATATCACCCATGGGTCCCCTGGTTACAGGGTGAGGGAATCCTGTATCGTTAGTTATGGAATCAATTTGAGAAGATGTTGATAAACCCGATGAAGTTATGGATCCGTTAGAAGACCCTGTTATTATTGGTGTGGATCCATTTGGAGTGTTAATTGACAATACTTCTTCCAGTGTGGAAATCTCTGAAGTTGCTTCACTTGTTTCCTCTGTTGAACTTTCCTCCTTTTCAGTCGTTTCTGGTTCGGGTGGAGTAGCACCACAGCATCGTGGCCAACAGACATTGGGGGCATCAGCTAATCCTGACAGAGGACATTCAATTCTATACTCGGCATAGAAAGATTTAGTGGTTGTCAAACAGTTTGCATCTATCCAACTACCGTCGTTCTTGTTGCACCAAGTATACACCAATTGAAAAGGTGATGAACATTCAAAAGCACCATCTTTATTGGCAACCATTAACCAAATAACCGAAAAGTGCTGTTCTGCAGTACCGACTTTGTCAACCTTTTTTGTTTTGTTAAACAATTCAATTTGACCGTCTAGATAATTGTTTGGTGTTGATAAACCTGTCAAATAAAGACTAGATAAAGATGCTTTGGTGATGGAATTTCCCATTTGGAATTCAACTTCGACTTGGTAAACATCATCATAAACCCAGGCCACAGTTGTGAACAGGGCCAACAGGAATGGGGGATATCCAAGGGATTTTGCTCTTGCACCAGTTACACAGGGACATTGATTGAAATCATCGACTGGATCACAAGTAGCAACCGGGGTAGGTTTAGGTGTGGGTAGACTAGTAATAAAAGTATGTCCATACACCGAAACTGCAAAAAAACTTAGCAATATAAAAGGATTCATTGGGATATATAAAGTAATTGTTAATATAACTAAGTATTTTGATCGACAGTTGAACAAATATCCCCCTTTATATAGCCTTCATCGGTCGAGAGATTCATCATGAAATAAGTTTTTCATTACGAATGATTTTCCCCGATCTATTGCAATATTTGGACTGGAAAAATAATGCTAGATGCGCAAACCACCAAAAAAATATTTATGTTTCCCAGGGACTTATTTTTTTAGGCCAAATTCGTAATCAAACCAGTATTAGGAAGTGACATACGGAACAATCGGTTTACGGTTACGAGCTGGGTAACTTGATTTTAAGTTTGATTACCACGGGAAAATAGTGTTGTAATAGCAGTTCTTCGAGTGAACGGCGAAACTGCTGTTGACTGTACACCCCACTGAACGTTTGTCAACCAATATTGTGGTTGGTAGATTCTATGGTGTCCTAATACTATAATTTTATAGTTTAATTCCCTTCGCATATTCCCCATTGAATTCATCGATATTTCTTTTCGGAAGTGTCACACATTTCTTTTTTTCCTATTTATGGTCGCCTTGATACGTCATGTTGCGTTTTAATCAAATTATGGACCTGTGAAGACATGCGATTTTTTTGGACTTTTCATAAAATTAACTAATCAGACCAGATAACCTTCAAGGAAGGTTCCCTTAGCCACATCTTGATTTTCTGTTGTCTAATCGAACCTCGAAACTCCCCCACCGGAATCAATGGAAAAAATTCTCAATATTTTTCTAATTTCCGGAATTGATAAAAAATATTCCTCGATTAAATAGATCTCCGAAAAAATAACAACAAAGCCACGGTTACAAGATACGTTGGTGCAAGGTCCGCGGGATTCCAATGAGCTTCTCTTCTAGAAGCGTGTAATAACACACTTTTGTGTTGCCAAGAAATTTGTATTCAACTGAAACTAGTTGGAACTACGAAACGCCTTAATAACTGCAACAGTTTACGAAAGCTATAGGAGTGACGGAAATGCATTTAGGTATTTGCAAGATAGGAGGAATTCTAGTGGTATGATATTGGAATCGCCAAGGAGAATTGAAATGACTGAGCAACACAAACTTAGTTTCAGGCATTAATGTTAAGGCATTCAAGCATTTAGTTACTGGGTTGAGAACTGGTCCAGGTCAAATGATTACTCAACGAAAGATGAATTCATTGTGTAAATGTCTTGTAATATGGGAACAGGATTATCAAATGATATCGATCGTATAGTTACCAGGTACCCACAGAAAAAGAAACGAAAAGCCTAATCAAATTTCAGAGTCAACAACTACCTTGACCCGCCTTGAAAATTTATGACAACATAGTTTAGATTATATCTACATTATAACTGCTTGTGGTCATCTCAGTATCCCCGGATATAATCATTTCCCAAACCTCGTAAGGAGTTTCCAGAAGGTCATCCATGTTCTGCAGAACAACATGGAAGGTCACACATAATATTCTAGAATACAAACGGATAATTGCTTATGACTACGTTAACATTAGGAACATCCGGAAAATTGCAAAAATGGTTTTCTTTTTCTCTTCTGTATCTTTTTTCTCGTAATTTGCAATCAGGGATAGTCCGGAGCATCGGTAAATAAAAAAAATTATATCCGAGATTAAGCGGAAAAAAGTATCCACTGAACGAGTTCAATACAAGATTGCACTTAAAACAAACATTCACCAGATGAGATACGAGTTTCCTGGTTATAATGGATTAAGTAATGCGAAGATTGATTAATTGTAATTATCATGTGCCTTTGTTATCCTTGGCCAAAAACCACAACCTGGAAGAATGTCCTTAGTCTTCGTATAATTTTTGAGACCAGAGTGAGAAACAATTAAAACAGGAATTTATTTTCTTTTGGGTGATTGATAAGTTCTACAGAAGGCATCCCTAAATGGGTTTATGTATGTTTCACCAGGTTTAATTTTAAGGAATAAGTTTACCAATAGGAAGAACCTTGGCGCTTCTGTATAAACCTAGTTAAATTTCATCTGAGGCTTCCATTACCCAAACTAGGTTGAGAGCTCTATTGTTGAGTGGTTTTCGTTTCCATGTTTGAGAATGTTAATTCATAGACGAATTGGTATAACTGGTAGACCAGTTTTGAATCGTACGTTCAAAATTCCATACATTTTCATTCATTGATATATTTATTTAAATCTATATAAACTACTTAATAGGTTTACACCTTGCAAACTCCGTAAAATTCTAGCTAATTGAGGGGAACCCCTAACCAACGTATCATCCAATTTTTCTAAAAATAATTATCACAATCCCAAATTATCTGGTTTAAAATTTTCACCACTTGCCTCCAACATGTTTTTAACAGGTTAGTGTAATCGTTCAAGGATCGACAAAGATGAATACATTCAATTGTGTCTAAGTTGTCTATACAACATGCTTTTGATAAAATAAATGATCTGTGGAATCAATTTGAAACTTTCGTGTAACCCAGGTTTTTTTGGTATTGGCCATTTAGCATTTCCCCATATAGAATAATTTCAGAAAATAAGGTGTTACCAAAGAAGTTGCATTGTAGAATAACACAAAGCAGGAAGGGTAATATTGCCTAGTTAAGATAATTTCGTATTGTTTTCGGGTTCTAATAAATACTCTCTCGGAAATCCGTTTCAGGTGCTTACATTCACATTCTCCGATTACGAAGGGTCATGCAAAAACTTAATCTTTTGCAGTTTTGCAAAATCCAAAATACAGTGTAGTTACCATACATTGTTAACCCATAATATGATGATGTTCTATATTAAAGTTTAGTATAGATACACGCTTTCTTTCTCAATTAGATATAACCCCCATCATGAATAAGCATCATTATTAGGCACTTTAATTGAAATTCTTAATCGTTTCCGCCTTTTAATTAATAAACTTTGTTTACAGTTTGATATCGTCGTCAAATGTACGATTACTTAGTGCGGTAACCTAAATTAGCAGGTAGAATCCACAAACGTACGCTGTGACGAAGGGAAAAAAAATCTAACCAAGGAAGATCAATCTAACTTTAAAGATTATACAATAAATAGTCAGGGGTTTGCCTTTCTTTTCAATTTAACCATTTCTGCATTTTCAAAAACATCAACCCCTTAGAATTGAGTTTAGGGTAAACACTTGAAGTGCTTTATCTACATTCGTTGTTCAGTCAATCCAAGGTACCACACCTGGAATCGAACAATCTAGTAAACCAATTCAAAATCCAACGTTCAACCTTGACACACCACAACGATTATGTTAGTTTTGTTTCTCGTCAATGTTATATTTCAAGTAACAGTGCATTAGTCCTTGCATGGATTGTTTCACAGCAGTATTTTCCATATTCAGAAGAATCAACTGATATGCAAATAAAACAACATGATTGCAATTATATTCAATATGGCAAAGCACAGGAAAAGTACAAAGTTCTAATTGACTACACGAATTGGGGGCTCTGTCTGAAACCAACTATAAATAGGCAAGACGTAACCTTCAATTCCTTCCTTTTGTTCTGCATTCACAAAACAAATACATTATTTTTTTGCAGCAATCTACCGCTCGCTATTCCAAAATGCGTTGTTTATTATTGGTTTACTTGCTTTTCGCTCTGTTGGCGGAAGCAACATTTTTTCTGAGGCCACCACCGGTTGGTCATCATGGTGTGTGTCGTCCCAAACACTTTACTCCTAAGTGTAGGGGAGCTTTTGGTGCCCATGCTACGTGGCAACATTTCCCAAGATTGCAAAAGTTTACTTTTGTAGAAGTTAGATGGGTCAAAGGTCTTTATTATGAAGTTACTGTTGATTTCTGTGTCGCTTCTTACATTCACATTGGTGCTTTGTATGACGTTTCGTTACATGGTGTTGCCGGTGTAAACGGTGGTGTTGTTGATTTATTCAGCAGATCTAGAGGTGTCGCAAAGATTAAGATACTTGGTGGAGGACGTTACCGTTTCAAGTTTATTATGAAGGCTCAAGTCTATGGTAGCTTACATTGTTCAAGCCCATTTGAAATTGTTTTCGGTTGTTCTGGATTTAGAGCTAGATATCTTAGTGGCTGCGGTTACTGGGGTTGGTCTTTGTTTGATTGTCCTCAAGTTTGTTGGCAACCATGTTGCGGAGGTCAACCGGAACCTGAACCTGAACCTGAACCTGAACCTGAACCTGAACCTGAACCTGAACCTGAACCGGAACCGGAACCGGAACCTGAACCGGAACCTGAACCAACACCAACACCTCCAAAACCAACACCAACACCTCCAAAACCAACACCAACACCTCCAAAACCACCAAAGACTACTCCTCCTCCAAAACCACCAAAGACTACTCCTCCTCCAAAACCACCCAAGCCTACTCCTCCTCCAGAACCACCTTGCATCTGTCCACCTATTTCTATCAGACCAAGATGTAGAGGAATCTTTGGTGTTTTCGGATCTCATGCAGTTACTAAACACTTCCCAAGATTATTGGTATTCAACTACAAAGAAGTTAGATGGGTTTCAGGCCTTTACTACCAAGTTACAGTTGAATTTGGTGTCGCTGCTCACATAGACATTTCTGCTATGATTGACATGTCCTTACATGGAGTTGCCGGTGTCAATGGTGGTGTTGTTGAACTTTATAGTAGAGCCAAGGGTATCTCCAGAATTAGAGCTAGTGGTAAAGCAACTTTCACTTTTACTTTTATGATGCAAGCTCAAGTAATTGGTGGATTACATTGTTCTAGTCCATTTGAACTTGTAATTGGATGTACTTCCTTCAGAGCTACCTATCTCCACGGATGTGGCTTCTTTGGGTTCACCTTATTCGACTCTCCTCAAGTTTGTTGGAAACCACCAAGGTGTATTCACTAAATTAGTTAAGAGAAATATTCAGTATTACTTTTTTTCGGTACATAGTATGTATTGTTTTTTTAGAAATTTAAATGCTATATATGGTTTTTCTTTGACTTTTTAGAGTGGGATGTAGAATATTAGCGGAGAGAGATATGGTTTTTAATTTTTCTTAGTATACTTCATGGGGTTTTTGCAGTTTTCGTAGAATTCTTGCAAAAATGTTTAGACTTACGATTCCAAGAATTATTTTGAAATAAAGCATACCCTGTTTGGTGTTTACTATTATTGGGAGAGCTCAGTGCAATATTTACCATACTGTAATAACAAGCGAATTAAGATTGTCTGTGTGCTTTGATTACACCGAATAAGGAAAACAACGCGCATTCTCAAGTAATGCGTTCATTACAATTAAGTTCTAGAGTTGTTTTATCTGATGGCGGTTTTACTTCACCAGTCAAATTTAAATCACAATTTGGGAATTATCACTCCACTTTGATTTCTCTTGAGCATATTCTGGGTGAATTACCTGCCATTAGCGAATTATACTAAAAATGTCAGTAGATGTTGATATCGCTGTAAAAATTACCGACCCCTATTTTGGAAATTATTTTTTGAGAATATTTATTTTTTCTGTCCAACCTCGATCTCTAGTTTTGCCCCACGTTCCAAATTTAGAAGTTTTTACGAGTGATTCAAATTCCAATTCAATTTCTACAAACGAAATATATACCAATTAATATCAACTAAAAAAAATCGTCCTGCGACAGAAATATAATCTATTTCTAAAATAGTTTATCAAAACCTCTAAACACATTAGATGATAGCAGCAACAGCGAGTAAGACTAAAGAACCAAATCCAACAGTAGCAGCACCATTCTTGGTGCTACTGGTTTCAGAAGCATTGGTTTCAGCAGCACTAGTACCAGAACTAGTTGCTTTGGAAGTAGCAGCAGTGGTAGCCTTGCTGGATGAGGCACCAGAAGTAGTAGCAGATGAACCAGTCTTGGTAGCAGAACCAGATGAACCAGTCTTGGTGGCAGAGCCAGATGAACCAGTAGTCTTGGAAGAAGAACCAGTCGTAGTAACAGCCTTTGCATCACCAGTAGCAGTGGAACCGGAAGCAGTTTCTGCATCATCTTCAGAATCAGTGGCAGAATTGTAAGGGGTAAGAGCATCACAATGGTTCTTTTGTAAAAGGACTGGATCAGTGGTTGGAGTATCAGGACTAAATGCGGAACATTCTTGGATACAGTTACTTAAGGTTTCCCAGTAGTTTTGATCTAACTTACAGATACATTCACCAATATCCATGTACTCTTCTGAAAGATTTTCTTGTTTACAAGAAGCCATTTGTAAGCTGATAGCATTGGCACAAGCACCTTCGGTAGTACATGGAACCGTGGAAACAGTGGAGGAGGCAGCATCTTCAGCGACAACTAAAGCAGCTAACAAAGCGATGGAGGTTAAGTATTTCATTTTCTTTTGTTGGTGGTGTGAGGAATATTTTTTCAATTTAATTTAAAGGGAAATTCAAGGTCTTTATATAGATTTTCAATCAAGGGAGGGCAAAAGTGGGTTATAAATTTTTTCTGCAAGATTTATTATTAGAAACAATTTATGTTTAATTAAATGTTTTTTTAATTAAAAACCACATTGTTATTTCTGCAACAATGACACAAAACCAAGAACTATTTTTTTGTTCAATTTATATTTAAGCCATTGACGAGACAATATTGCCACATTCAGTAAATCACACACGCTGTTAACATGTGGTGGATTGTGAGAAGCTAGTTCAATTGGTGGTAAAAGTGTTGTAACTTTTGTCTCGTGTAAGAAGTACCAGCTGATTTGCATATGAAACTGTTAGATCGAGGAATGAAACAAACTCTCACCATTATTTTTTTTACAGGGCAAATATATTTTTTTTCAATTGCCAGATATTTTTTTTCGCCGTACTACCGGATGTGGAAATAGGAAAACACATACACATTTTTTGTATTTCTTTACAATGTGTTACAATGGAAGTGGTAATAAAGAGGAACCAGGAGAATGATAACAATCGTAATCGTACATACAATTTTCAGTGTAGATTAACCAGCTGCCAAGTACAAGCCAGAATAACAAAACGGAATGTTCAGAGAATTGCCCCTTTTTCCTGCTATTTTTATTTTTAAACTTTTCAAAATTTGTGGGTGGAAAGTACATTGATCCATATAGAAAATAAACTCAATATCATAGAAAATATTTTCACTTCAAGATCCTTGTTTCACACACACACACAAATTCTCGGATGATATATTAGACGGTGTTTCCACATTTATGGTTTGAGAAAACAAAACAAACATCGACAATTGCTTGTTCATGATGTAATTAAACATTTAGTGTTCAAGCATTGTCGTATTTATTAATTTGCCCTTACGGGAATAAACCTTCAAGTTTGAATGAGAATGAGAAAAAAAAACTAAAACGATGGTGGGACTTTTCTCGAGAAACTCAAACTCAAATTTGTAAAAGCCCCGCATATTCACTAGATTTTACATATGTACGATTGTTCGGCCATTGTTTGAAGTATAATAGAAATATGAAATTGAGTTTTCCAATTGAGGAGAAAACATACAATGAAAAACTTGTGTAAATGTTATCTCTGTTTTCTCCGGAAAATGTTTTCTCCGCATTTCACAGAGTGGTTATCATAAACGATTGGAATATATTGTTGTATGTTCTTGTAGTAGTTGTTTTTCATAGTCAATTGTTATTTTGACAAATCTCCCGGAGATGGTAGCTCAGTTTTACATGTTAATGTTACCCGCCTTGAAGAAGTGGTCAGACGAGTTTTACATTTGTTGAACTGAAACAGATTGAACTGAAAGAGATTGAACAAACTGTCATCAAATGACCAACTGGTTAACTGTTTCTGTTAGAGATAGAATTGCTGATGACCTGGAGTATCTAGAGACTTGACCAATAGATTCTACAACTTAATCGTCATTTAATATTAACATATACACAGTTAGCAACAATAATAAATCAAACAGAAATCCTAAATTAAAGCAAGAATCATCAAATAAATGATATATCCAATACCTATAGTTGAACTTTCATTCTTTGAGGTGGTTTCCGATTTGGTTTCCGATTTCGTGGTGCTAGTGTCAGTCTTGGTTGTTGAACCATTACCATTGGTTGTGGCAGTAGTATGGGTGTCACTAGTGTGGGCGGTAGTTCCAGTAGTGTGAGTGTTTGTGTCGGTGGTATGAGTAACAGTTCCAGTATCATCACCACCATTCCCAGTATCTGTTTCTGCAGCACCAACATCTTCCGTAGCAAACCCACCCAATCCTCCACCAAGACCTTGTTGAGCAGCACCCCCTCCAAACTGAGTAGGAATAGTTCCACTAAATTGTTCAACAAGTGATGAAAATGCACTGGCCCCTTCACAAAATACTTCTCGTAAACCAGAAGGAGATGTATCAGTATCATCAAGTCCACCTTGATTAACTTGATCACAATTTTTAATACAATCACTTAAATTATTAAAGAAACTATCTGGAAGTTTACAAAGACAATTTAATTCTTGAACAACTTCTTCATCAGTGGGGTTGGTCTGACCAACTTTACATTGATTCACTTCAGTTTTTGCGGCACTAACACAACTACCACTACATGCATCCCTCTTATTAATTCTTGCCAAGTCCTTGTCATTAAAGAGGGGAATCTCAATAGCAGAAACGCATGCGACTAAAAATAAAACAGTTGTAAGCTTCATAATGGGGTTGGGGGAAAGATACAAGAGTTATGGAGAGTCAGGGAAATTGAGTGAATATTTATAGGTAATCCATTATCAATTGGGAATACCCACTACCAAAAATAACCCGCGCCTGGTATGTGTGACATTGTTGGGTAATTTTGATTGGCTAATCGTAATTGAAGTACGATGATATTTCAAAAGGAATATGTTTCTTTTTTTTTTTTCAAAAATTAATTTTGCTATTATACCAAGTTATTGAACAAGGTGTACACTAACATGGCTGTGTAATATATACCCGCTGCATTAGTACATTCTATGTCTGTTGTTGCACTGCCTATATGTCATATCTATCAAGGTCATGCGTAATTGAGTTTTGAAAGCCAGCATATAAGGCTCATTGTTGATTAGTTATTTTTTAATCGTAATCGTATGAAATAAAACCCGCCCCTGTTTTAAGTTTTATTTTCTGATCCACGTTGTGGGAGGTATGTTCTAACGATATAGCCAAGTGTCCATTTTCTTGGCTCTTTTGCCTATCTTGGAGATAACCTGTCAACATGAAGTTTAGGAGTAGCTAAAGAAAGGAAAAAAAGATACTGTTTGAATTACATCTACCAGCCCATTTTTCAACCCTCCGTAAAGACATCCAGTTATTTTGTTCCAATTTCTTGATAGCCTTGAGGCTTTAGTATTGTCTAGTTTTTTTGTAAAATATATTTTTTCTGAATTCTTTCATAGTGATACATGTGTGGGGAAATCAAAACAATGACGTAAAAAATATTATCAAAGGGGCAAAGAAAGATTACCAGGCGTCTAGTTGTAGGTCATGTAACATGTGAGTTGTGTTGTAGAATTAAAAGTGCTCTTTCTTTGCCCCAAAAATTAATACTTGCAAATTATTAGCACCAGAGTTTGCATTAAATAATCAGTCAAGGCTTGCAAGTATAGTAATCTTTAAACAAAAATTACTAAAGAACAGGCGAAGCTCACAGATGGTCATTATTTTTGTATCCAACATATAAAACTCTGCCAAGAAAGTAACAAAACCATTCACTAATTAAGCAAAACAAAATTCTTGGTAGGAAAGTGATGTTCTTGTATGGGATCATCCTTTAGATCTGCTCCATAATCAACAATCACGACAGGAAAGTTACTCACAACAACTAATCACAGAGTTTAAATTCATTTATAACATATTACCATCACCAATTATTAATTCAATGTAACATGGTATTTTTTTCTTGTTTTGTTCAGCCGCACGATTTATGGATTATTTTTTAGAGTTACATTTTAGGGTCACGATAAGAACACGGAGCTACCAGGTTGAGATAACAACAATTCGTACCAAAGATAACAGATTAGGAAGCTGATTGTACATAAAGTTCAGCATCATACAGTAACATCTGAACGACACTACCTCATACACAACTTGTAGTAAATTTCGAGTTTCTTCTCCCCTCCTCCTCCCCACCTCGTCCCTTAAACTTGCGCAATTAAAAAAAAATCTCTCGCACATCAAATTTTAAACGAACCCCTCAGTGGCAACCAACAACTTCACATCTTTTACATTTTTAATCAACAACATTTCATTTGATTAGTAACACCCCCATCGTCGCACATATGAGATCAGCTTTATCACCCCCCGTTTCCTCAGAAACGGAGTTTTCACCATTATCTGCAAATGAACTAGAAAATGAAGATGATAACAAACAAACATTTACTGTTTGCAAATTGCTTAATTCTCATCTGTCAGTTTTCAATGCATTGAATAACCCAGAATTGGATGCACCACCTTATTCACCATCAATACGTACTCCAGATATATTCCCTGATCAACAACAACAGCAACTGCAATTCTCCATCACTTCCTGGCAATCAATTGCTAATGATTTTTTACAAACTTCTCCTGCTATTTCACGTGTTCCCTCGAATATGAAACGCGTTGCTAAAACATCTAGTATACTTTCAACAGATGACGATTTAGCCAAGGATTATTCAATTATTACACCTATGGTATTTGATACAGATGAAGAAGCCGATAGTGAATATGAAATTCCTCAACGGTCGTTTATCATGCCTAAAATGTCATTTACGGCAAATACCTATCAAGTTGTTATCCTATCATTTTCCCACAAACCTGAAATTGATCAATTAATCGGCTCACTTCGTGACGAATTAACCAAACAAATTAATATCATACATATCAATTTGCAAAGTGAATGGGGTAATACTAAATCTATAATGCAATCTTCCAATTTGATCTTTATTATCAATGATGGTTCTTCAAGTATTGTAAATTATTTAAATTCCACAATGGACAAACAAGAGGATTCTCAAAAGGTGACTATTGTTAATTTAATAACTGTGAATTATTTTATTAATTTGTTTGATTTGATAAATTCATTACGTCCTTATCAAATTTGGAAAGCAGCATCATTAAAACAAGACAATTTAATAGATAGATTTACCTCATTTATTGAATTGGAATGTGATTCTGAAGAAGACAATTCAAAACAAATTGTCCCAAAAGCTATGTACTATTCAAGTTTGATATCTACACAGAAACCAGATTACAAAGTTATTGAAAAGCAGTTTAAATTAGATTTGAAATCATCCACTAGTTTTAATGATCCATTTAAATTAACTAAAAGTTTTACTCAATTTGAGTTTGTGTACAGCAATTTTAAAAAGTTATTTGATGATCGGGAAAATAACATGATGCTAATTAGTTTTACTTTGGGAATTGGATTTGGTATTGGCATGGCAACGGGAACAATCTCCTTACTTGGTAGTTATGTATATGATGAAATATACGGTCAAACTGACGTATTGACAGAAACGGCAAAACCGGATTTCGAGTTTGACAAGTTTGGGTTAACCAATGCCAGGGTTGTTTCAGAAGTTAAAGAATTTTGTACGAATTATGTTTTGGGTTTTAGTTCTACGGTATTAGTTTGTATTCAAGGTGGATTAGAGAAAGTTATTGGTTTATTTTTATATAACTGAATCTCACGATATTCATAATTACCTTTGTAGGTAATAAAGTATGTTTCTGTATATCTCTAAAATCACATGTAAAATGGGAACTTTTTTTTCTTGATCCAAGAAAAACATAAATTATCATCAAATTATTCAAGATTATGATATTTTTTTTCTTTTACGAAAAATCGAATGTTTCCTTGGAAGATGAAGTTAGACTCTATAAACCATGTACTTTCCCAAATCTTCATATTTCTTAATCAAATACCCGTTGAAATAATTGCATTATGAACATTCTTTGGCTAGTTGTTATAGTCTGGAGATACCTTTTACAATCTGATATCACAATCCTGCCTCCTATCGACGATGATTTTTATACACTTCCAGAAGGATTTGAAAATGCCCAACCAGGAGATATTTTAAAATGCAGAGAAATTCCCAACAAACTTGCTAGTCTTTTCTTTCCTGTTGAAGTAAAGACAGTTTGGCAATTGGTGATTTCCTCAAGAGATACTTTTGGAAATCCAACTGCATTCATTTCAACCATTATTGAACCTTATAATGGTGATCCCAATAAAGTACTTTCATATCAAACCTTTGAAGATGCTGCCAATTTGAAATGTTCTCCTTCGTTTGGTATGAGATATGGTGCACCACCAGAGGTGTTTACTACTCAAATGGAAATGACTTTTATAGTTATGGCCCTTAAAGATGGATATTATATCAACAGTCCGGATTATCAAGGATTTAACTCAGCATTTATGGTTGGTCGTAGATCAGGACAAGCTACTCTTGATTCAATACGGGCAACATTAAGATCGGAAAACATAACTGGAATCAAACCTGATGCTAAAGTTGGACTTTGGGGATATTCTGCAGGAGCAATAGTCACTGGATGGGCGGCAGTTCTTCAACCAAGTTATGCACCAGAATTAAAAACAAACTTGGTTGGGGCAGCCATTGGTGGATTTGGTCCTGATTTTGCTAGTATGGCCAGAACCTTGGATGGAACTTTTTTATCTGGTTTACTTCCAGCAGCATTATATGGGTTAGCTAATGAATATCCCACATTTCATAAAAAAATTGCCGAACATGTTAATCCCAAACTTCATCGTGAGTTGAAACTTGGAAATACCCTTTGTGCTACTCCCGCTGCACTTTATTATATGATGGGGAATTTCTTGAATGGAAAAGATGCATTTTTCCCCATTGGTCAAGACTTGTTGGAGCAAGAAGGAATTAAAGAGATTCTCGATGAGAATTCAATTAGCAAATTTGAACAAGCACCTGAGGTACCCATGTTTTTATATAACGGACAATTGGACCAAGTAATTCCAATTCAAGATGTTAGAGATATATTTTCTTTTTGGTGTGATCGTGGAATTAGTTCATTGGAGTATTCTGAAGATATGCTTAATGGACACTTTTCGGGAATCCTATTTAGTGCACCAGCAGCATGGACTTGGTTACAACATAGATTTCAAGGTAAAGCACCTGTGAAGGGATGTGTTCGTACTCTTCGATATTTCAATTTATTTTATCCAAATTCAAGTTATGCATCGAGATCATATTGGGGAGGAGTTTATGATATGATGGTTAAGAATAAAATTGGACCTAACTAGAACTTGCTAGAGTTTATAGATAGATTATGTATAGTTATGGAATGTAATGATACTATTTACAAATTTCTCTCAAAATAGACAGTGAAAGCACATTGATAGGAATCTGCTATAATTCTTTTTAAAACTATTTATTGTTGAAGTTACTTTCCATAAAATTATTGATATTATTTGTACCGCCTAAAATGGTAGAAACAACTAGTGTATTAAGATAGACAAATACACAATTCGAAAAACAACCTATTTAAACGTCAACGATTTGGCTGAATCAATTGTGGGCTTATTAATAGGCAGTTAACCCGCAAAAGCGAAATAGAGAGTTGAAGGGGTCATATCCTCAATAACTATTTGAGAGCCTTCAATTAGATGAGGGAAATTCTACAAGGTAGTTACTATATAAGTGCAATTGAATTGTAAGACTGGAAATCTTCAACTTTTTCCAATAAAAGCTGATCTTGGACAAATTACTCAAATGCTCTTGTTCAATAAAACTTCAACAATCTCTCACCAAGCCCATTTCCAGGTGTGCCAGTACAAGTAACAGTAAATTGGAAAGATATTCAAATTCAGATCAATGACTCTTATACGGGAACTAGTGAAGGTTGTTACTGAACCTTATGCAAAACAACAGCTCAATTATGTTTTTATTATGAAGAAGAGCTGGATTAACTAGATAAGCACTGTCGTTATTAGCATTCTCATATAGTGCTCTGATGTTTTATTTTTTGTATGCCAATTGATTACGAGAAGATAAAGAAAGCTTCTATATGCGATTTGGACAGCTTTACCGAATTACAACGCATATTCTACGAAGAGTGAGAAATCTTTTTTGGGAATTCACACGACTTTCTGGGAGTATGTTCCATGAATACTCAAGTTCTCCTGCATATGAAAATCCAATCACAACTTCAGTTGTTGTAAGCCCTAATACACTCTTTCTCAAATTATTTCAAACTAGTGCAACATTTTTTTTTCAAACTATGTGGTTTGGATTTTCCGATCCAGACATTTTTATACCACGTTATTTAGGCATGGAATGTGGATGTATTCCGACTACATTAGTTAACCGATTTGTGGTAAGAAGTACAAATTTATTCTTTAGTGTTGTTTGAAAAATAAATGTTGGCCAGAGTGAATTAATTTGAAAGAGACTGTACAATGGTAACAATACGCTCCCAATCGGGCACATGCGCACTATTGACGAACATTTTTTTTCCGAATTTGGAGTATGCTATACCCGCCTTGCAGCAACGCGTGTTTACTAGATAAAATCGTTTAATCCTAAACAGCTCACATTATTACCGCACACCCCTTAGCCCTGATTGGATGGATATAACATGCTCTAGAGAAACAGTCACACAATACACAAGAAATTGTATAACTGTAATTAAACCTAAAGGGGAAATACTATTTTGCCCCTGGGCCACGACATGCAAATAGAAAAACAAATTCGGATAACTAGTCGATTTGTTTTAAAACCACACAAGATTTCTTCTTAAACAAAAATTTATTTCTTTCTTTACACAATTTCCTTAATTGTTGCCAACCATGGTCCCTTCGGTGAGGACGATGAGGAGTTCAGTGATGAGGAAGGTGGTCATGCCTGACTTATTCCAAAAGCAGTTATTGTTGACATTGTCGAACCATCCAAAATTTACACCTATGTTGGCTTATTGATTCATACTAAAGGCAGAAAAAGCAAACCACAACCCCTTATCGAATTACCCAAGAAGTTAAAATTGTCATAATTTAACAAGATGGCAAATAAGTACCCAAAGTGTCGACTGTAAATCCTCCTGCAATTCGAAGTGTGCAAATTGAAGACTTGGGTAAACAACGTGGAGTTGTTACCCCTTGGAACATAGTAACACCGGGACGTGGAATCTGCCATAACCTTATCATACACTATTGTGTAGAATTTCTGCCCCTGCGACCTGGTTGTTGATAGTTCCAACTCATTCAAGAGCATGATGTGTTCTGGAGTCAACTCAATTCCTTTGCATAATCCAGACAAGTAACTATTGTTCTTCATGCTATCAACAGTAGAGAAGTCAACTTGCATGTTGTCTTTCAATATTCTGGTATCATTTGGGTCAGCAATATATATCATGCTCTTCTTATTCCGTAAATTTGGAACAATATAAACTGGAACCTTGGTACAACCACCAGGGTTGGTTTTCTGCAATTTTACACCATCAATTGTTCCCACAAGATACATTTCACAGTTGGGTGGTGCATACTTCTTCAAAACCTTATGTGGAAAGCAAGTCACATCATTCTTCACCATCTTGTTATATAAAGACATCATTTTCTTCTCTTGGACGGTGGTAAGTTTTTTGATAGTGCTTTCAGTAATTTGGTTAAGTCTGTAATCAGTGGTTATTGCAGCAGAAGGAAAGGCAAACAAATTGATGGAAATTATAAAATATAGCGAATCATTTGAGACAAGTGCAATGCTAGATTTATTTGATTGTTTCATGATGGAGAATGTCAATATGTTGAACCTACATGTACTACCCTTTCCACTTGATCTGAAAACTTGAAAGCCACAGACTTCAGTTTGAAGAAACTCAATGAAGAATATAAAAAGATTTGTTTGGTAAACCCAGAAATTAAACTTCCTTTGGCTTGATCACCTACTAAAACGAAATGATCGTAAACTTCTTCAATGTTGTGATAGTCTTCAATTAGTTGACTCATGGTATCATATTGCTTGCGAAAATGGCAGCAAGCACTTTCGTACAACTTCTTCAAAAAATCAGGAGAAACATTGGTTCCATTAACGTACACCAGTTCATTGGGACCAGGAGTCACTTTGAATTTTGTATATTCCCCTCTCTCTTCCTTCAAGGCTTGATAAATGTGAACTAGCTTGGCCCACCCCATGAAGTCGCTTTCAGTGAAATTCGATTGTGCCACAAATTTATGAATGCAAGAAGTTGGTGATTGATGTAATTGACTCCATGACCATGGATTTACTTGTGATTACATATATTCTGGGAGCCAATACCTTTAGGTTTCCTGAACTCCGCGCACTCCAGTTTAATGCAGCTACTTCTGAAGAAAGGAGTATTTGTTACGAGATTATGCATATCAAGACATTGCTGAACAAAAAAAAAGGGTTGATTATAGACTTCGAGCTGCTAAGTTGCCAAATTGAGAAAGCTTAGATTAACTTGTGGCGGTTCGACCTCCTTGCATTGAGCCTGGAAATTCTCCCTATATAACTAAAACATTCTTCAACCACGAATAAGAAGAGAAAATCAATCTGATGACAAAATCAGTGACTTGTTCTTTTACATCTTGGTACATCTGAAAGGTAGGTTCATAAATCTGTATGAATTCAAGAGTTGCATGGCATTCTTGCTAGGAAAGCACCTAGGAAGAATTGTCATACACAGAAAGATCACACTTTTTCTGTCACAAGATCGTCGAAGCATCTATTATTAGGCAAGGGTTAATTGCTATGCAAAATGAGCCCAGGAATGAAAAGGTACAAGGACATGCTAATGCTACATCATCCTCGTAAGGAGGGTTGGAGCATTGACATGACCTTGTGCCTTTTCATTTTGGCCTTATCAACAGAAACTTCGAATATACTTTTGGGAGCACCAACAGGTTGGGAAAATCTTTATTAATTTCGTTGCTTATTAAGACCCACAAGATAGCATCCAGAAGAACTTGTAATAAGAAGGTATTAAATTTGGTATTAGTGCCTTTCGAGGCTTTAAAGTTTCAATTAATAGAGAGATTTGAAAAGGCTGGGTTAAATGTGCTTCATACTGGTCAGTATACAACATTTAGTGAGTCGTCCACGGCGGACGTGATGGTTGGATGTTTAGACGTTCTCGCATCAGATAATTTTCTTGAGTTCCTATATTACTTCAAGAAGTGATTTGGCGAAACGTATAAATTAGCATCATGTTTGTTTGATGAGTCACAAAGCCTTGTATGTGATTTCTCCTATAGAGAATTCCGAAAGATGAAGTTGCAAGTTACCGAGATATTTCATAGGACTGTTATGAATTCTGCTACCATTCCAAAGAACTTTATCGACTTTCTAAAGAAACAATAGGGCTATTATTGTGGTCGATATATCAATCTTATCAAGAGTGATCCATTGGAGAAGATATTCAATACCACTACATTCTTAAAGAGAGAGAAAATCATGGATTATGTTTTACTACTGGTGCGTCAAAAACTTGCTAACCTTGATTTTCTTCTCGCATGGATCATTATTATTCCTTCTTTCTCTCAAATCATTATACAAAACATTCATAATGCAAGATCCACGGCCTCTACCAGCTACTTGAAGAAAGTCAATCAAAGGAACCAAACAATCTATGAAAAGAATATGATTGACTTGAAGTAAATCAATTCCACAACTAACCATCTTAGTGCCTAAAAGCATACGTGCTCCCCTTGTCAATCGAAGCAAACTAGCTTGTTTATTTTCGGTATCAGCATTAACCATCACCATCAACCTGGGTCCAAATTGCTTGCTTAATCTATGATAATAATCCGCTTGGATATTTTTATTTTCAAAGTGAAGTAAAGCAATATCGTTTTTATCTCTTCCCAAGAAACGTTTCACCAAGTGGCAGAGTTCTATGATATCAAAGTAGATAAGTGTACCAATTGTTGTAGCCCAGATAATACCGGTCTTGAACCTCATATAGTTGAGTTGGTGGAGAATGTCCATTATGCAGCAGAATCTGAGTTTAAATTAGTTCAATTTGGTGACGATGAACGGCCTGCTGAGAAAAGACAGCGAATATGGACAGACGCTGAAAGACTTGACCACTTTGCAATGAAGTTCAAGCCTGAGAAATGGTTGCAGGAGTTGATTGATAATGGAGCTAAGTACTTGAAATATCCGTTGACCCACGTAGAGGGCCTACC
>PPUV02000070.1:0-28937 GCA_002911495.2 Spathaspora sp. UFMG-CM-Y285 | reverse complement strand
ACTGCTGGGAATAATTTTATATTTCAACAATTGCACAATTATAAAAACTAGTGTTAGTATCTTGATTGTGTTATTCTTGATTGTGTTAATGTAACAAATTAAAGTAATACATAACTTTTGGTTGATTGTTATTAAGAAAGAAGAAGAAGAAGAAGAAAGTGGTGTAAATTTAAAACTTTTGGAAATGACAATTTGCCGCCTTTTTATATTGCAACTTTTCGCAGCATTTACAAAAAACCCACAAACCACAAACAGGTTAGTAATTTTAGCAACTTCCGAGATTTACAAAAATCTACAAACAAAGTTTTAATGTCCACAAATACAAAACAATCATAACTCTAAGTAAACTTGAAATATTCTATACTTTTCTATATAAAACACAATCTAGTCTAAATCTAAATGATCAAATGGGGACCACGATATGTAAATTGATTCTTGTTTGATTCAGTAGAAACTTTAACTTCTCTTTCAGGAAATCCTTCAAATGATTTTGCATATACTGCAACAGAATGAGCAATTAATTTAGTATTAACTACCCAAGCTTCATAATCTGGGTTATCTAAATTATCACATAATTGATGATAACAAGGATCAAACCATTCTCCTGTATTTCCACCAAATTTCTCCTTGGATTTATCATCTTTAACTCCTTCGGCACCAGTGGCAATACCTCCTGCGGGGATTCCATTATCGATAAATCCAACATAATCTGATCTACCATCAAATGGAATTAATGTATAGTTTAATCCATGACTAGTATACCAATCAATATATAATTGTTTTAAATTTCCTGATCCATTTGGATGATCCTGGTTATTAGCATCATAAACTTCATATTCATAATTGGGTGATGCCATCATATCATAATCCATAAATAATCTAATTTTGGAATTATCCTTTTCTGATAAATTATCAGCATAATAAGTTGAACCTAATAATCCTTCTTCTTCTGCTGCCCACCAAGCAAATCTAACAGCATTATTAATCTTAAATTTGGTTAAATATTTCGCAACTTCTAAAAGAGAAATTGTTCCTGAACCATCATCATTAATTCCTGGTCCTTGACTAACGGAATCAGAATGTGCTCCCAAGGCAACAACATTATCATGGTCTCCAAAAACAGTATCAGCAATAACATTCAAAGTAGTGATATTTTTAATATAAGAATCAACATATAAGGTAGTTTCAAACACATGGTGAGGATCTTGCACCAATGTATCAATATATTGTTGAATATCTTGTTGAGAAACAGATACAGTAGCAACTTCTTTACCAGTTGGAGTACCCAAAGTTCCATGTAAAGAACCAGCAGCGTCATAAATAATTGCTCCCTTGGCACCAGATAATCCCGAGTTAACACTCTTGGCACCAAATGAACATTCACCACGTTTAATCAACACAATAGAATCTTTAGCAAATTCCGGGAAATCACTTAAAGAACAACCAAAATTATTCACAAGGACTAAATTACCTTCAACCGGTTTCCCCTCAGCCGTAGGAGGAGTTAAACTCAATGCTTCTAAAGATTTCGGTTTAACACCATCAATTAATAAAGAAACAGAATTAACGTGACCATCAATGGCATTAAATTTTTGCGTCTTGATAGTATAATACCCACCTAATTTCTTCAATTCTTTAACAATATATTTAATCGTATTTAAATGACCAGGAGATCCAATCACACGGGTTGGATGGCCATATTCATCACTTGAAGATTTAGCAAAATGAAATAATCTCTTTGCCCTATGTTTTAAACCGTGCTTGTTAATCAAAGCTTGTAATTCCTCGGTATCAATTTCAGGAAGAGAATTATAATCAGTTTCATCAATAATTGACAGTAATATGTTGTGATTATTCACAGTGTTAAATTTGTCATTTTGATCACGAAACATACTGGGGAATCTTGTTCCTTCTTGATCAAACACAACATCAGAGGATTGTCCCCCACCTAAAATAGCTTGCCAAGTAGGTAAGGCATTGATAGAAGAAATAAGTGCCAAACAAGTGACTAACGATAACGAATGAAGTTTCATAGTTGATTATTATCAATATCTAAGGATAAAAGGTAAGAAAATGCAAGTGGCGAGAAAAGGGAAACAAGAAAAACTGTGGGAAAATATTACGCGAGATAAGGAAACTGCAAGCACGATATGTTTTTTTTCCCGTTCTGAAAAGTACTGCCACCAGCCACAGGATGAATTGGCTCTCCACTCGGAAAGTGAGTCAGACCAAAATATGGAATTTGCCGAGACTACATACAAAATTAATTACTTTGGGAAACTTTCTTTAATCACCACACCCGCAAGGTAACAAACAGATTTGCTTATATGTTCCAACTCTTTATCAGTGCTAGTAGTATTTTTATTTTATATGTTAGTTCATTCTACTGTTTCAGTCAGTTATAAACTCTATGTTATTTGGAATTGTATCATATCCTAACTATATCTCTAATGCATGATTTCTTTTTCTATTGATGTTTAGAGAAAATCCTGTAAATTAGTCAACTGTAGTATAAATATATATCCAATAACATTGAATGTATTTTACTATTCCAAGTTTGGAATTAGTGTTCAAAAATGAGGTGACAAACAGTTCCTCATAAATAATCATGTAGTTGCATATGAACAATATACAGTTTTGGGTAATCTTCTTCAAACTAGCACAACATTTCTTTCTTTTCAATTCAATGCTTTTCCAAACCAGGTAACATTATGAAGTTCTCTTCAAGGCAGTTAAAGTCCATTGGTTAGAGTATTTTATGAACATGAATCCTTTTCGCCTGGTTGCAAAAAAGAAAAAAAGGAAAAAGTTACACTGTATAATATGTACAACCCAGAAAGCACTGCTATCATCCACCCTGATAAAGAACAAACCACATCAGTGACACTTTAGTCAATACTCAGAAACTAATCTTATTGATGATGTAATTGTTGCTAAACTTAAAGCAATGGTTTATTTCTTTTAAACACTGTATTTGATTTATATTTCTCTTCTCTGTATGATTATTAAATAGTACATCAATAATTTTACTGTAAAGTTAGTTCCCGTTAAGAGTTTCCCGGGTTTCGTAATTTCCCGAGTTTCATAATTTCCCTAATTCTACTACCATATTAAAACTTTAAATAAATATATGTCCCATTCATAAATATATATGTATATAACTCTCTCTAAATACAAATTGTAAAACTACTTTGTTAAACCTTTGTTTATCCAAATTTAAATGAAAAACTAGATCTTCTACCACCTTGACCACCAAAGAATTGAGAAAATGGATCACCACCACCAGGGAATCCATTAAAATTGAATCCTTGATTAAATCCATGGAATCCACCACCTCCTCCACCAGGAGTATTATCATTTGGATCATCACCACGATCATATCTTTCTCTTAATTCAGGTGTTGATAATACTTCATAAGCTTGATTTATTTCTTGCATCTTATGTTCAATTTGTTCAGGAGTTAAGTCGTTACCTTTATATTTGTCGGGGTGATATTTCAATGTCAATTTTCTATATGCCAGTTTAATTTCTTGTGGAAGAGCATTTCTGGAAACACCTAATACCTTATAATAATCCTTGGCTGGTTTTCTTGGTTGTTGACGTTGTTGTCTATATTGTCTTTGTTGACGTTGTTGATTATGGAATTGTTGTTGATATGAACGTTGTTGCTTCTGTTGCTGTTTCTGTTGTTGTTGGTTGAAAAATTGTTGAATCTTCAGAAATCGATCTTTAAACATCTTGGTTTGTTTAACATTAGGATTAAAATTTTGTAATAATCTTTTGGCTTCTTTAAAGTTTCTTTGCTTCAATAATTTATCAACTTCAGGAATAAATTTAGGAAAAAATGAATCGTCCAATAATTTACAATGATTCAGAAGTTTCCCTTCAACTCGTATATGTGACTCACAAGCTATTTTTGTTAAATCTTGTATAAAGATTAATTTCAGTAAATATTTATCATCACCAATTAATTCTGTCAAGAATTTAGAAGCCCTATATGTCAAGTAATCATAATTAGTAGTTATCAGTGACTTCAATTGTTTTCTTTCTAATCGAGAAACTTTTAATTCTTCAAGAAATAAGAAATTATAAATATATTTAAAGTCAAGACTTGGGTTAATTAATTCCTCAGCTAAATCAGTTTGTTCTGAAATTGAATAATAATGACCGGTAATAATGGAATATTGTTCTAAAACTTTAAGAAAATCTTGAAATTTACTATAAAATTTCAGTAATTCCGTACAGGGTTTAAATTCATTATCAAATCTTACACAATTTGAAATAATATTTCGAGCATTTTCAAATTGATTTTCTGTAAATAATATAAATTGAGAAACTTCGGCATATAACTTTAAATTTGACCAAGGTTTAATACTAATTAATTTGGTTAAATCGGAAATTATAATCTTGTGTAAAGGTAAAGAATCATCCAAATAATCAATTTTTTTAAGGGGATCTTGTTTATATAATTCCAATGCAGATAAATAATGTAATTCTCCACTTTCATAGTTTTTAGGACTTACACTCAACACGTCATTAAGTTGATCTAAACAAGATTGATATTCATTACTAGAATAATGAGACTTGGCAAGATTCATACTTTGATTCCAACTATCCCTAGTTGACAAAATACTTTGATCATCTTGAGGATTCAAAAAAGGTTCTAACAGATTAAAATCTCCTCGAGATATCAAAATTTCAACAAGTTTATTCTTGGCAGGTTTTTGTAAAGGATCTAATGTAACCACAGTTTTCAAATCTTCAATAGCTAAACTTTCTTTACCTAAATTAAGTTCAATCAAGGCTTTCTTAAAATATAATTGTGATAAATAAGGTTGGGCAGTAATTTCATTCGATACTTCAACAATTACTCGTTCAAATTCTTGTAACACTTCAACTGTAGGACCTTTATTGGAGAATAATTGATCAACTTTTTCAATCTTCAGTATTGGTGTTTCTTCAGAAACTACAGTACCAATAAATAATACTTGTAACCATATAATCAAAGGTATTATCTTCATGTTTAGTGAAGTAAACCTGTGTACCTGAAAAAAAAAGGAAACGAAAGTATGAATATATACCTTTTAAATTAAAAGAAAAAAGTTATGACGTATACTCTTTTTTTTTTTTTCTCTGTTACTTTTTTTTTTTTTTTTAATTTCTTTTTTCGGAAATCTTCGAGTCATTCTCTGACTAAACATATCAGATGATATACACTAGGTATATATATGTAATATATATATAATATAAAATATATATAATATATATTCTACTTATTTAAATAATTTAGCTAATGACACAGCCCCTTCATCATTCTTAGACATTACTTTAGCTACAGCCAATTCAAAATCTTCTTGTGTTATATGAGTTCTTCTTTCTCTTAATGCATACATTCCAGCTTCAGTACATACTCCCTTGACATCAGCACCAGAACATCCATTCATTTTTTCAGCAATTTTCCGTAAATTTATTCCTCGAGTTAAATTCATTGATCTTGAATGAATTTTTAAAATATCAGTTCTTGCTGCAACTGTTGGTGCAGGAAATTCAATTTTTCTATCAATTCTACCTGGTCTTAATAATGCTGGGTCTAAAATATCCAATCTATTAGTAGCCATAATAATCTTTATATCTTTAGAACTTTCAAATCCATCTAATTGATTTAATAATTCCAACATGGTTCTTTGAACTTCAGAATCTCCCCCAGAAGAACCTTCAACTCGGGAAGATCCAATAGAATCAATTTCATCCATAAAAATAATCGAGGGAGCATGTTCTCTTGCCATAACAAATAATTCACGAACCATTCTTGAACCTTCACCAATATATTTTTGTACCAATTCTGAACCTGAAACTCGAATAAATTTACATTCAGTATGATGAGCAACTGCTCTTGCTAAAAGAGTTTTACCAGTACCTGGAGGTCCATAAAGGATAACCCCCTTTGGTTGAGCAATCCCCAAGGATTCGAATAATTCTGGATGTTTCACAGGTAATTCTATAACTTCTTTAATTTCTTTAATTTGTTTATCTAATCCACCAACCATATCATAAGTTGAATCAGGAACTTTTTCCACCATCATTAATGAAACAAGAGGATCAACTTTATTAGGTAATATTTTATATAAATCATGAGAATCAGCTTTAAGACAAACTCGAATTGAAGGTGTTAATTTCTTAACATCAATATCTTTAGTAACATTAACAATATATTTCCCTTCAGGATGAATTTTAACAAGAACTTTCTTTAACCCCATAACTTTTATAACTTCACCAACAAATGATCCTGGTTCTTGTAATAATCTTAATTCATCTTTTAATTGTCTAACTTTATTATTCAATTTGTTACGTTGAGCTTCTAATCGACGTAAATTTTGCGTAGTTTGTTGAATTCGAATTTCAGTATCTTGAATTTGTTGTTCAAAATATGGTCTTATACCACCTTCATGGATATAAGGTCTATCAATTGAAGCAGAAGACATTTGTGAAAAATAGTAAAGTGTGTTGGTTTGATACTTGGTTGACCTTTTTTTTTTTTTGCCCTCGAAAAATTTGGTTGTAGTTGAAAAAGGTCGTGTCTAAAGGTAAATAAATGTTCACGTGATGTGACTCTACTCAAAAAAAAGTAGTGAATATGGTGGATATATTTCAAGAAGGAATTCATTACATTGAACAAATATAACATGAAGATTTCTATAATATTGCTATTGACATTTCTACTGCAAATTACTTTTGCTTATCAATTATATTGTCGATGTGATTGTAATCAAAATTCGATAATTACTCCAATTGAAAAATGTGGATTATGTACTAAAGATTTTTGTTTAAAACAAGATGAAAAATTATGTGTTATAAAAGAAGATGGTAGTGGTGGTGGTGGTGGTAAACGAAAAAGTGATAAAACAGATGAAAATAATGAAAAGGAGAATATTATAATTAGTTGTTTTCAAGTTGAATCATTTAAAGATTCAATGATTATTTATTCATTTATATTTACCGTATTGGGACTTTTAATTTATGCTGGTTATAAAACATATATACATTGATAGAGATGTTTCTTTATAGTAGTTGTGGGGGAAATCAATTTTAATTGATATTTAACAAATTTTCTAGGCAATTTTTGTAGATAAAACTTTTGACAACAAAAAAACATTAGTTTTCCTCTTTAGTATTAGTAGATCTATCTAATCCCTAAGTTGAATACTTGACGAATACTTGACGAATACTTGCTAAATACTTGCTAAATATTTGCTAAATATTTGCTAAATACTTAGTTCAAACGCGCATTCTCTATAGCAACAACGCGTAACAACACATTCCATACCACCCAAACTGTCAATTTAACTTGTTGTAACAAAAGGCAAAAACTGTTTGATCCAACATAATGATACAGACAATATCTAATGAATAAACAAAAGAGTTTCTTTTTTTTCTTTACACAATGTGGCGTAACCATACATTTTAAGTTAACTTTTTTTTAACAATCTCTATACAAACTTGTAGTACAAGATCTAGTGTACTACCTAGAAAAGTTACAATAAATGAATTGTACAACATATACACACAAACAAGAGTATAAGTATAATCTTATATAAGCACCACTATTCAACTAATCATTCCATAAGAAAACTAGCTGAAAAATCAAAGTTTGACTTTGTAACACTTTTTTTTTTTTCTTTTCTGCCCGAAAAATAATTAACAAAACGAAAAAAAATTTTTTTTTTTTTTGGTCTTCACAATTTTTTTTTTTTACCAACAAACTTTTTTTTTTACTCTAACAAACCACACACACATTGTGAGTGAGAAAAATTATTTCATTTTCAAATTTCTCTTTCCTTTTCTGAATTTTCCTTTCTCTCAAATCAAAATAGGAACTTTAATATCATGACTGATAATAATCCTAAACCGGAGTCTGCTTCGGCAGACCCTGTTTCGGCTAGTAACTCTGCCGACAACAATTCTCCTCCTCCTCCTCCTCCTGCTGCTGCTGCTGTTGCTGCTGCTTCTACTTCTGGTGGAAGTACCACTAACGTTGATTCAGCACAGCAACAACAACAACAACCAACAAATATGATTCCAAGTGGATCTTCAACCTCATCTGGTTCCACTCCTCAGAATCAATATGTTAATTTGAATTATCAACAACAATATCAACAACATGCCAATTACAATTCAAATTTTAATCCAAATTATGGTAATTATTCTGGAAATTATAGTGGTAAACAATACAACAAGAATTATAGTGGAAGACAAAACTATAACAATAACAATAACATCAATAATAATTCCAATACAAACACCTCTGGTAATCAAAGGTATAATAATACAAATTCTCAACCTGGTACTAGTGGATCAAACGTTTCAAATTCTAGTAGAAAATCATATAATAATCAAAAGTTGACTCAACAACAACAACAACAACAGCAGCAGCAACAACAACAACAACAGCAACAGGCTGTTATTCAACAACAACAAGCATATTCTGGATATGCTTATGGTTATCCCTATTATATGAATACTTATCCTCCATTATATGTTCCTTATAATTCTAGTGTCTCAAGTCAAACTTATGCTCCAATGCCCCAAGGGTTACAACCTCAACCTCAATCACACCCAGTTTCTACAACTCCACCTATTACCAAGGTTAAATTAACTACAAAAGATGGTAAACCAGTTGATTTAGAAGAAAAGAAAAAGAAAACTGCTACTTCAACCCCAGTATCATCACCTCATCCTTCTATGGCTACTCCAAATATTAAATATAGTGCCACCACTTCCGCATCGGTATCAGCATCTGCAAGCCCTGCTCCTCAAGAAGCTTCTACTGTTTCTCCTGTTACATCTACTGATAATAATAATAGTAGTAATAATAATAATGCTGCTGCTGCTGCCGCCGCCGCTGAAGAATTCAAGAGAAAAATTAGAGAAAGAGCTGCTGCTGTTGCTGCTGCTAAAAAGGCAGAAGAAGAAGCCAAGGCTAAAGAAAATGAACCAGTTCCTGCAAAAGAAGAAGTTCAACCTGAATCTCCAAAGGAGGTTGTAGAAGAAACCAAGGAAGAAGTTCAACCTGAAGTTACTTTTGCTGAACCTGTTGTTGAACAAGTTAAAGAAGAAACTCCAGTTGAACCAACTGATGTCACTGCCGATGAAGAGACAATTGTTGTAGAAGAGGAACAAACCAATAGACTTGATGAACAAGAAGTTGAACAAGAAGTTGAACAAGAAGTTGAACAAGGAGTTGAACAAGGAGTTGAACAAGGAGTTGAACAAGGAGTTGAACCTGAGGCTGAACCTGAGGCTGAACCTGAAGCTGAACTCGAGGCTGAACCTGAAGCTGAACCTGAAGCTGAGACTGAAGAACCAGAAGAAGAATCAACTACTCCAGAATTTACCATTTCTCAATTTTTGGAAAAATTGGACAAGGTCTTTCCAATTGTTGATATATTTTCCATGAAATATCCTGAAAACATTACTGGTGTTGATTCATCAAAGAAAATCCCAGGAAAGGAATATCGATATGATCCTCAATTTTTAATTCAATTCCATAAAGTTGCTCAATATCCTATTGATCCAGAATTTAAAGCTCACTTAGAATCTGTAGATATCCATCCCAATGCCGCAAGACGTTCATCTTCAATGGCTGGTGGTTCTTCTCGTAATATGGGAGGAAGTGGTAAGTATCAAAATAATGGATTACCTTCAAGATTTGCTGGTGGAAGTAATAGACCTGGTGGTGGTGGTTCTTACCTTGATGGTGGTAGACAAAATTCAAGAAGTGGTTCTAAAAGAAGAGGAGCTTCTTCAAGAGATAAATCTACCAGAAAGGGTAATCAATCTAAACGTGGTAGAGGAGGAGAAATGCGGGAAAAAACTGAAGAAGAGTTGGCTAAAGAAATTAAACCCGCTGAAGATGTTAAACCTTTGGAAAAATCAGCAAATAGATGGATTCCAAAATCAAGAATGCAAAAAACTGAAGTTAAATTGGCTCCTGATGGAAGTGAAATATTATCTAGTGAAGATGTGGAAAGAAAGACTAAATCTTTATTAAATAAATTAACTTTAGAAATGTTTCAAGAAATTACTGATGAAATCTTGCAACTTTCAAATCAAGCCAAATGGGAACAAGATGCCGCTACTATTAAACAAATAATACAGTTGACATTTGCCAAAGCTTGTGATGAACCATATTGGTCAGAAATGTATGCTCGTTTCTGTGCCAAGGTATGTACTGATATAAATCCGGAAATTAAAAATGAAGAAATGATTGTTAGAGGAGCTCCAGCTGCTGGAGGTGATTTAGCAAGAAGAGTATTATTAAATACTTGTCAAACTGAATATGAGAAAGGATGGAGTGATAAATTACCTACAAACCCTGATGGAACTCCATTAGAACCAGAAATGATGTCAGATGAATATTATACTATGGCTGCTGCTAAAAGAAGAGGTCTTGGTTTGGTTAAATTTATTGGACATTTATTTAATTTGAATATGTTGAATGATTCAGTAATTAGAACTTGTTTAATTAAACAAGCAGAAAATGTTGTTGACCCTTCAGAAGAAAGTTTGGAAAGTTTGGCCCAATTAGTTAAAACTGTTGGTCCCAAGATTGATGGTCCAGGAAGTGATCAACGTACCAAGATTGTATTAAAATCTACTTTTGATAATATTGCCAAGATTTTAGAAAATGAAGATCTTAAATTATCTTCAAGAATTAAATTTATGTTGATGGATTTACAAGATTTACGAGATGCCAATTGGAATTCTATCAAGGGTGATGATGGACCAAAGACTATTGAACAAATTCATAGAGATGCGGAAATTAAACGATTACAAGAACAAAGAGCAAATCTGGAAAGAAGACAACAAAAGAAATCTTATGAAGGTGGAAGTGGAAGATCAAGTTCTTCAAGATCAGGATCAGCTTGGAACAATACAAATACATCAAGCTCATCACCAAATTTCTTGAATAATTTAAAGAAATCACCTTCATATGTTAATCAAAGATCTCCTTCTTCTAGTGGTGGTGCTGGACAAAATTCCGATCTTCAAAGAGAAGCTTCTAAGAGATCTGAATCGACCCATGTTAATAGATTTGCAGCATTAGGCGGTGGTGATGATGAAGACAATGAATAAGAAAAAAAGTTCATGGCTTTGCTGAAACAATAACAAGAAAAGAACAGAAAAAAAAGAGAGAGAAGGGAAGGTGAAATCGTCATATTTTTTAATTTTTTTGCATATCTTTAAATTCTGTAATATAGCAGTAAATTTTTTTATTCACTTTTCTATTTTTTTTTATTATTATTAGTTTTTAAAAATTATATATATATTAACTCTATTATTGAAATACATAGTTTTATTGAAACTATTTTATAATTTGATTTGGACTAGGAGTTTGTTCTTTAACTTTAGTAAATGGATTATTAAATTGAATCTTGTAATTTTGAAACTTTTCTCCTAATTCATTAAATGAATTACCCTTTTTCAAATGAAATCCTTTATACTGTTTGGGCAGTTCTAAAGTAAATTCTCGTGAAATTTGTATTGTTTCATGATCATCATCCAGAATTTCTTCTAATCTAACTTCTTCGATAGCTTGATCTTGTAATTGTTCTTCTTCAACTACTAACTTGTTGTACTCATCATTAATTTGTAAAAAAATATGTATTCCTCCTCGTTTACTAATTGATTGCATTTCCAAATGATACAGTAAATTCAGATCATATTTCCAATAAACCAGATGAAGAGTAAATGTTCGAATTATTCCATATGAATTGAATTTTGGATCCATTTGTTTAGTATTGTTCTTGGTTTCAGTAATATAATAAATAAACCGAACTAATACAAATGGAATTAATAAAATTAATTCCAATACAATTAAAACAAAATTAAATAAAATCTTATTGACATTGATTAATGAATTTCGAACTTGAAATATAAACAATATATCATAAACTAGTAAATACGTCATAAGGTTCAACCATAAATCAACAATTAGTCTTCTAGACATCCTGAGGAATCCATCATCTTGATGTTTGGGTTTGGATGAGTCGTGAATTGTCATGTAGTTTGTTACAAAGCGGCTAAAACAGAAGAATGTGTTGCAAAAAAAAAGAGAGCTAGGTCAAAATAATAGGAGTTCTTTTTTTATTGTATTCTCTATATGCAGGAAAATATTCTAAGGTATTCCTATATCTAAATCTTGTTCTTGAACATAAGAGACAAATATACCTGGATTCTGATCAATATTTGTATCTTCAAAAACGGGTCTCTGTTCTAACAGGTCAATTTCATTCTGATTGAAAGATACCATAATATCTTCAATATCGCAAGAATCTTCCATTTGTGTGGTTTCAAATTGTGTAAAATACTGCTTAAACTGATTCATTTGTTGTTTAAGTCCTGGTTTTGTTTTTGGTTGGTCAATAATCCATTCAATACAATTTGCAAGGATATAGTCTACTCTATCTTGTACAGGATTTGTATCTTTAACTAATCTTACAAACGACATGAGTTTAGGAATAACTAAAGTGTTGGGTTCCAAATTCAATACAACAAAGTTGATCAACTGTCGTAAAATACTTGAAATTGATTCACCTCGTTTTAAAAGTAATCTTAAATAAAAGTTTGCTGATACTTTCTCAAACGTTTCAGGAGTAGTATCACTTTCATCATCAGTAAATATTTCCCCCGATTCAACATCACTATCGTCAGAAACTTGCATTTGATGAAGATATTCAAAGTTTGGATCATCATAAGATATGTTTCGAGATTTAAAATCATCATAAAAAAATTCCAAACAATCTTTACTTGCATTTCTTGTAACTCTGTCTACTTTCAAACAGTTTAATAACCTAAACATAATTTTCTTGTTTTCAGGATTAGTGTCAGGTTGACCATATTTCAAATTTTGCAACACATTCCCAAGTTCAGCTAATTCAATCATTTGATCTTTGGTACTTTTGTAATTCGTACTAATCAATTCTATTAGATTTATACCTGTTCGAGAATCACCATCAGCTCGTTTTATCAATTCTTTGAGTGACTCTTCATTATACAATATATTCCCTCTACTATAGACAACTCTTCTTTTTGAATTCTCATATTCAATCGCTCGATCGAGAACTTGTCTCATTTCTTGAGACGATAATACCACTAGTCGAAATAATTGACATCGTGATAGAATTGCTGGACGTATTCTCTTTTGAGGATTGACAGTGGTGGCACCAACAAATACAAAATTTCCATCCTCAATATAAGGTAATAAGAAATCTTGTTGAATCTTACTAAAACGGTGAATTTCATCAATAAATACAAGTATTCGTAGCAAATCATTACCACTCTGAATTCTCTTTGTATTCTCATTTTTTATTGACATCAGCAAGTCTCGCAATTGTGATACAGTTGCATCCGTGGCTGATAGTTCAACAAATACGTAACCACATTTATTGGCTATTATTGATGCCAAAGTTGTTTTACCCACACCAGGAGGTCCAAATAGAATCATTGATGGAAGGTAACCCAAGTTTATAAAATTCATTATTGCTCCATCATGATCGTTGACTAAGTGTTGTTGACCAATATAGTTTTCTAGCACCTTGGGTCGTACAGCCTCTACTAAAGAGCTTTCTAGTTGTAATTTATTCAACTGGGACATCACATTCTTGTCGTTATAAACCTGAATTACCGCGTTTTTTTTTGTGCACCATATTTTCTTTGCCTCAGATTCAAAAATTATAACACTCAAAAGACTTTGCCTCAATTGATAGTTAAAAGTTGTTAAATTGAATTAACAATAACGATTCAATAAGATTCTACATTTTAAATGTATATTATAAGTTACAAATTAAAAAACTAAGATATATTTGGTTACTCTAATTCTACGAAAACAAACAATCAAAAAAAAAAATCCGGTTTGATAATTCACCAAAAAGAAATGAATGGTTGTGTATTTGTCAATAATTAATAATGCTACAAATGTGTGAATGGGTGATTGTTTGACTTTTATTTTCTTCTCTTGTTTTCCATTGATATTGTACTTTGTTTACGTTTCTTCTTGGGATCTTCAGCATGGATCGTACGAGGTGAAGGAGATGATATTGTTGAGTTTCGACTTTGTTGTTGTGCCTGAGATGCTGCTGCTGCTGATTGTTGAGCAGCAACTTGTACTTGGAACGCTTGTGACTGGAATTGAGCTTGCACAGCTTGTGCTGCATGAGCTTGTGCCGCCTTTGCTTGTGCTTGGGCTTGGGCTTGTGCTTGGGCTTGTGCTTGTGCTTGTGCTTGTGCTTGGAATTGAGCTTGGGCTATTTGTGTTTGTTGAACTATCTGGTGATTATTCCTTGAAACGTATAATTCCAAAGATTTCATTGGTGATGAAATGTTATTTATCATACTAAACTCCATAAGGGATTTCAAATTTGACATTATATCTCCCACTTGCATAATTCTCATTGCATCTTGATGAATACCTGAAGATGGGAATAGTTTAACTGCTTCTGTATTTTCATAAATATCATTCAAGAAATCTTTATCACCTTTCTTGGGATCTTTTGATTTGGAATCCAAAAAGCTAGCCCATTTTCTTTCTAACCCAGTTAATGCTAATGAACTTTGATAATTTAAACAATGGAAATCTATCCATTCTATCATTAAGTCACGTCCCATCAATACTCGAACATTACCATTAATATTAGAAATTGAATCATCGGAATAGATAAATTGAATCATCATTCTTGCTCCTAATAAGATCGATCCATTGTTCATCACTTGAAATTTTAACCCAGGAAGTGAGATTGTAAATCGTGCAACATTACCAGCAGATATACTTGCAAGAATAAATCTAGAAGCTATTATTGATGATATTTCAAACTGATGTGATGGATTATTAGAAGAGTTTATTGGATTTCCCAAATCTAGAAACGGAAGTTTTAATCCCGTCTTTTCAAGAAGGGCATTTCTATTTTGAGTTGGTGCAGTTGTAAATTTAATAACTGAAGTGGGAGAAAAGTATACCTGCATTACTTTTAACCAATAGTCATTCTTGGTTAAATTTACAACAGATTCATTCGATATTAATTCTACCAACTCTAGTAACTTCATAGCTCCTGCATTACCAATATTTCGCTTTTGGAATCTCGCATTTATTTCCTGTTGTAACTGCTCTTGAGAAACACCAGGACCTGCAGCTGCTGCTGCTGCCACTGCTGCTGATACTGTACTAGGATTCCCCGTAACAATTGTTTGTTTAACTGACGGTGAATTTGCTGTAGACATATTGATTTTCGTTTGTCCAACAGTGGTGGTTGTAGGAATTGTACCTGGCTGTTGGCCATTAAATTGTTGCAGAGGGGATCGGAAAGATAAATTACTTGCAGCGGAATTAGGTTGATTTGGTCGTGCTTGTAGTGGTTGTTGTTGCTGGTGCTGGGGTTGCGGTTGCGGCTGCGGCTGCATCGACATCATTGGGGTATGACTTACAGATCCATTGGTTCTTTGTTTTACTTGAGTAACTTGTTGTTGTTGTTGTTGTTGCATAGGAATAAACGGTTGAGGTTGGTTTGTCATCTGTGGGGTGTGTCCTTGAGAGTTTCCTCCAGAACTTGTTGGTGGTTGTAAATGACCTGGCATGTTAACCACATTGGAATTAAATTGACCCGGTTTACTGCTGTTGGGAGTGAGTCCTTGATTTATAGGCATGTTACCAACTTGTTGGAAAGCTGGGTTTTGTCCATTAAGAGGAAGTCGCTGTTGTTGTTGTTGTTGTTGTTGGGCTAACATTTGCTGTTGTTGTTGAGTCAAGGCAAACCTTTGTTGTGGAGGCATCTGCTGTGGCTGTTGCTGCTGTGCTTGTGCTTGTAGTTGTTGTACTTGAGGTACATCCCCAGTTGAAGGTTGTTGATACTGGGCTTGAGGAGTTTGGTTAAACATTTGAACCTGAGGGTTAATTTGTTGCTGCATCTGTTGACCATTCGCTGTTACATTTGACATGGGAGGTTGAAGTGGTTGTTGCTGTGGTTGCTGTTGTTGTTGTTGTTGAGACATTGAATCCTGAATAAAGCTTTGATTGGGCATTAAAGCTACACCCATAGCCTGCTGGGTGTTGTTCAATCCGGTCATGTTCATGTTCATCCCGGACATGTCCTATATATTTGAAAAAAAAAATATTTAATAAAAATGCAACAACGTTAAAACAAATCCGAACCTAAAAGATATATAATAATGAAAGTACCAAATTTTTAAGCCGATAGTTTTTTTTGTTTTTAGGCTGGGTGTTTCTGTCTCACTATTTTTCAACAAGTTCTTTTTTTTTATTTTATTTTATTTTCTGTTGATTACCAGTGACATTTGTGTGCGCATTTTTTTTTCTCTTCCTTTTTTTTTCTTTATTTATTTATTTAATTTGCTTTGATTTTTCTTGGTTTCCACATGTTTATTAAATATGTGTTATTACTATTACTATTTCTTATATAAACCTATTTAGAGATTTCATTAAAGGCAAGTACTGAATTTCCCTTTAAATTGGTTGTATTTGAAATGTATCTGAATAACACTGGGTGTTCTAACATTGGTCTCCGCACCTTATCAATCAGTTTGGAAACTTCTACAGTACCTTCTTTGTCAGGTATTATTTCACGTGTCTTGGTAGCCCTTCTCTTTAATAATTTATTTACGGTATCCCTCTTCTCTTCTTCAAGTATTTTATTCTTGTAATCTAATCTCTTTCTGGCATTTTCCGATTTCCTTAATGCAATTTCCTCGTCAGTTTCGGTTTTTTTCGCTTTTGCCTTTTTTCCATTGTTATCTAACTCAAAGTACTGTTTATCTTCTTCTTCTTCTTCCAAATATCTAGCTCTTTGTCTTTCTGTCATCTTTGAAATATCAGGATTAGCATGAGGATTGTATTCAGTTTCTTCATCAGTCAATATAAGGTCTGCATCTAAATCCTGAGGTTGAACTTGACGTTCAGGCAATTTTCTTGCTCTTTTGGCAGGTCCTTTTGTTGTCTGGGCGAAGTGACCTTCATCATCATCATCTTCTTCTTCCTCTTCCTCTTCGTCCTCGTCTTCTTCATAATACGATACTTGACGTTTTCGAGGCTCGCGTAATCTAGACGAGGCCTGATTTGTCGATTTTGTATCTCCTGGGACAACTCTCGTTGGTGGTTTAATGGTTATACTTATTTTTCGAGGTGCAGTAGTTTTTATTGAAGGAGGTTGTTCTTCGTCGTCGTCGTCTTCATCTTCATCTTCATCTTCTTCTCGCAACTCTAAATCTTCATCAATATCAGAAGCTTCAATCTTGTAATTTTCCTCTTCATCAGTTAAACTAGCAACCTCTTCTTCCTCGTCATCATCTTCTTCATTATCTTCCTCTTCTCCTTCATCCTCTTCCCCTTCTTCCTCTCTTTGTTCATCTTCATCTTCCATGGCGGTGGTAACTATATCTGCTTCACTTGATGGGTTTATTTCATCTTCCTGTTCTTCATCTAATATTTCTTCTAATTCATCATCTATTTCCTCTTGAGTTAAATCTTCAGCAACATTATCCTCACTAAGGTCCGACAAATCAGATTCATCATCCCCACTAGCTCGAAGATTATTCAATTCTTCACCTTCTTCTTCTAAATCATCAATCTGAGGAGCCATAGACGATGTGTCCATCTCTGAATAATCATCCTCGCTATCATCTATTACGATACTGGACTTAGGCATATCTTTTATTGGGTATATATATATATATGAAACAAGTGATTCTTGAAAATCTTTGTCCAAAACAATTCAAAACTAGCGCGACATTATGGTGTGGCATTTTTTGTTCTACAAACGCGACATTTTCATTAGCAAACCAGTTCTTATCAATACATCCTTACATGGTTGTTTCATATAAAGTTTGTGGTTTGAGCAAGTATATTGTAGATCCATTCCCTGTAATATACAATTCTTATCTTCATTACATACTTTCCTCTCCTCTAATTTTAGAAAAAAAACCAGTAATCATATATTCAAATAATCTATATAATATAACTAGACATATTTGTTGCGAAATAAAAAAACTTTAAAAGATATCAAGAATGAATTAAAACATCAAATTTATAAAAATAAACCAGCCAACAACAAACTCCAGACTGGAAGAGCAACCCTTGAACCTAAACCTTCCCAGCTAGAAAGGGATGGTTCAGAAACTGGTGGTTGTTGAGATGGAGGTGGACTAGAAGGTGGTTGTTGAGATGGAGGTGGACTAGAAGGTGGTTGTTGAGCAGGTGGTTGTTGTTCAGCAGGTGGTTGTTGTTCAGCGGGTGGTTGTTGTTCAGCAGGTGGTTGTTGTTCAGCGGGTGGTTGTTGTTCAGCAGGTGGTTGTTGTTCAGCAGGTGGTTGTTGTTCAGCAGGTGGTTGTTGTTCAGATGGAGGAGGAGCTTCTCCGGTTGGTGGGGAAGATTGACTGGTGATACAAGTAGTAATGGTAACACATTCCTTTCCTTCGTCACATTTAGTAACAGTAGTGGTTTCAGTTACAAGTTCAGGTTGAGTTTCAGCTTCAGTTTCAAGTCCTTCAGTTGGTTCAGGAGCTTCAGGTGTGATACAAGTAGTAATGGTGACACATTCCTTTCCTTCCTCGCAACTGGATACGGTGATAGTTTGAGTTTCCGTTGGTTTGGGAATACAAGTAGTAATGGTAACACATTCCTTTCCATCATCACAACTAGTGACAGTAATAGTTTCAGTGACTGGTTCGACTGGAGTAGTTTCAGTTTCAGGAGCTGGAGTAGTTTCAGGTTCAGAAACTGGAGTAGTACTTTGTTCAGGTTCAGAAACTGGAGTAGTACTTTGTTCAGGTTCAGAAACTGGAGTAGTACTTTGTTCAGGTTCAGAAACTGGAGTAGTGCTTGGTTCGGGTACAACTGGGGTAGTACTTGGTTCAGGTACAACTGGAGTAGTACTTGGTTCAGGTACAACTGGAGTAGTGCTTGGTTCAGGTACAACTGGGGTAGTACTTGGTTCAGGTTCAGGTGCTACTGGGGTAGTACTTGGAGCAGGGGGTTGTGGAACAGGGGTTGTGGATGGAGCAGGAGGCTTTGGAACTCCTGGGGTTTGAATTCCACCACCAAATCCAATACTAATACCACCACCTCCTCCGATTTCACCACCACCTCCGATTTGACCACCAGCACCACCTCCGACTTGACCACCAGCACCACCTCCGATTTGACCACCAGCACCACCTCCGATTTGACCACCAGCACCAGCTTCGCCACCGAGGCCACCACCAAAACCACCGTTACCACCAGCAGCAGCACCGAGGCTTCCACCAGCACCGAGGTTACCACCAGCACCCAATACAATGGCTTGAGAAATTTGAAGTAAGACTGAGAAAGCTAAGAAGCAACGCATTTTGAAAATAAAAAACGAGTGAAAGGTTTGTTGCGAAAGTTAATAAGTGTTTGGGAAGTTATAAAAAATTTCCCTGATTTGCCAACCTATTTATACCTTGTTGGAACCTTCATTAACATGGGATACGTTTCAAACGCATATTTGCCGCTTAGGTAGTTGATCAATAGTTTGACGATATCGTCAAGGTCTGTTATTTCTCATTTTGAACCGTTCCTTTGTGAAACATAAACAGTTTGTTTCTTTTTTTTTGTTTTTTTTTGTTTTTTTAGCTGCAACTTGGCTATTGCAGCATTACTTAAATTAGGTTGACGACGAATAGTAAGTCCAAAAAAGGATAAACACATGATGGATACTGTTCCGGATCTTCTATATTGACGACAAATCATTCGTTTTATTGTTTACCCCTTTCTTACGAAAAGTCTAAATCTATTGTATATGTTATCGTCAAGTGTGTTGTTGTGAGTCTTAATTTGAAACATTTTGTAATTACGTACTTAAAAAAAAGAAAAACACGACTTTTAGAGTGATACACGAACAAGTGGGAAACTCGCGAAATGGTAGTATACTCGTAATCAGGGTAACGTAGAATATGTTAAATAATATAAAGGCATGAGATGAAAGAGTGAAAGGATGTTTAGGAACAAAAAATGATCGATTCTATCGCCTACTTAACAGTGGGCAATCCCCCATAGTTCTGTGAAACAACTGTTTAGTTAATATCTTTAGATCTTTGTTTTGTAATATTTGTGCATTACTAGTTACTTTTCCTCGACATTTCTGATTCACAAATCCAGACCCAAAAATCCCGCTCCACTTATATTCCATATTAGGAACTTATTTGATAACAAACAAATAGTATTAAACCGCGAAACATTCACGAAGTATCCAAAAAAAGAAAAAAAAATTGTCAGACCAGTTTGTGAAAAAGAAAAACAAAAGACTGTCCTCAGTAAAGAATGCCTTCTAATTAACAGGTCTCTTGTAATTTCGAACAAAAAAAAAGGGAAAATCTCAAATCACTTGAAAGAGTTGTGTTTGAACGAAAACATTGATATCCTAGAGTGTTTAAGACTACCAAGATCAAACTATCTCTCTCCTCCTCTCTTCTCCTATAAGGAATGATAGTTGAACCAAGTGGTAGCGTTGCTTACATAGAGAATAAGTTGTGCATGTTTGTTTGTCCCCATTGTTAGGGTTGCTTAAGTAACCCTCAAGGGGTGTAATAATTAACTAATTGATGGCTTTGTACACGTTCACTACATCTTGATTTGTTGAAATTCCATTCAATTCCATTCAATTTCTACAAATCAAGCTAGATTCAACACATGCTGTCAAACAGTGACAAACGTTGGATAATCCCATTTATCTCAACATATTTACGACGTCTCCCTGATGATATTTTAATTCAAATATTTGACCAATTAACATTTGACTATTTAATCAATTGTTTTATTTATCTTCCTAATTCAAGCATCCGTGATTTACTTATTCGTCACTATTATTCCCGTAAGGTCAATTATATCATTCATGATATAGATGTAGAAAATGTGAATACTTGGGAATTTCAACTTCGTGATGAACGTCTTGTTACTTGTGTCGACCAAAAGGAGTGCAATCGATTTCAGAAAGAATTACCTGAACTTGTTCCTCACACTTTGGTTCTTCTATGTCATCAGAATTTCAAAAAGGTTAAAACATTATTGAAATCATTACACGATAAAATTAGTGAAGTTATTGAGTTGGAAATTGTTTTAGATGATTGTCAAATCACCTCCAGAGAATTTTACAATTTAATGTCATTGCCAAATTTATCAAAGTTGAAGTTGTTGTGAATGCAAAAGGAATTTCAACTTCGTCCAACAGCTGCTGCTTGTCAATTATTAAAATGACATCCTAAACTTAAAGAAATTTTCATTAAAAGTCATTATATCAATGATTGGCTGAAAATTGAATTACCAGAACAATTGTTACGTGCCAAGTTTTCCGCTAATCCTGAACTTGACTTTTCTACATTAAAGATACCTCCCAATTTACAATATCTTAACCTCAACTTTTGCTTAATTTCTGATCTTAAACAATTACGAGATCTCGAAATTTTACCTGATTCGTTAACTGAACTTATATTAACAAAGAATGCAATACAAAATCTTGCAGTTAATGATTTACCAGCAAACTTACGTAAATTGAATTTAAAGCAGAGTCAAGTCTCTGCTATAACATCTAATGATCGTGAGAAAACATGGCCATTGGATCTTACTGAATTAATATTGAAAAGTAATATTATAACCGATCAAACATTGACAAGGATTAACGAGGGTGTACAGTGGCCAACAAATCTAACAAAACTCACTTTGGGTTTTAATGATATTCATAGTATCAACTATTTAGAACTTCCTGACAGTTTGGAGTAGTTAACTTTGAGTAAAAATCAATTCAGATGGGAGGAAAACCAACCTGTGTTTGAATTTCCACATAACTTGAAGGTATTGTTTTTAGATAGATGACGCATTAATAGCCTAAAATATTTCAAATTCCCCCAATCAATTAAATGTTTGTAATTGGGAGAAAACAAAATTGAAGATATCCTATCTTATAATGATTGGTCCAGTCTTGTCAATTTATATGAATTGACATTTTTCAGTAATTCAATCACCAGTGTAGATGATTGGGAATTCCCACCTAATATTACTCGACTTAGTTTAGGAGATAATGCAATTACCAACATATCTCTGAAATTCCCATTATTTGATCCCAATTATAATTGTCGTGTTACTCATTTGGATCTTGAACATTGTGGTTTAATCAATTTCCCAATTGATTATATTCCTGAAAGTTTGAAAATATTGAATCTTAAAAGAAACAAATTCCCAAAGAAGTTTGTATTTCATCCTTGCTTGAAAGTTTGAATAATTTAGATTTGGGGTTTAATGGATTAACTTCGATTGAATTTATACCCAACGACAACAACTGTTGTTTAGAATATGTGAATCTTTTGGGAAATTCACTTCCTGGTGGCAACAAAGCTAAACGTGACTTTTATAATAACCTTGAAGCCAATTTAAGAAAACTTAAAATACATGACAGGAATTTGAACTGTGTTCAAGAATTTGAAAGATCTTTAGGTGATTGGAAAAATAATTATTGGGATGAGAATGGGTACCTTGAACAGAATGCACTGGGGCTTGTTATCTTCTTTTAGTTACAGTTGTAAAAAAAGGCTCAATATTTTGCTATATTTTTGATCTAATTTTAAGTAGTTATATAAGTTATTCGTCAATTATTTCATGTGTCTTGTGATAAGAATTAGTATTATATATCTTCACTATGCTTGTCCACTCATATATAATCCCTTTATACTTCTAATTTCATTTCTAACCTCTACAGCCCGGTTCTTCTTACGTAATGGTTTGGTGAGATCAGAAGGGGTACTCGCTTGTATAAACAATTCAGCGGCATTAAAATACACCAAATCAGCTTTGTTTTGAAAATCTTTAATGGCATAATTTGCACTTTTGTAATTGTCCATATCAAGACTGGAATATGTTCTACATTCATCGTTTAACGTTGTTGATAATTTCTTCAATTTTTCATGTAATCTCCCTTGAGCAAATTTATCATTTTCAAGCAATTCATCATACTTTTCTCGATCAGTTCTAATCCTTGTTTTATCCACATATGAATCAGTGGTTTGTACAACGGCATCTGAGTAGTATCTGCTATCACCAGGTTTTCTAATACCAACTATGGGTATATGACTGACTTTTCCAATAAGTTTGAGATAGAAATCACGAAGTCCAACTCTTGTGGATTCAAGAAGTTCCCATCTTCTACTGGCTTTTGTTTCCAATAGTGGTTTAATGACGAAATATCCTATTATATACCCAAGTGCTACTGTGAATGCAGATCCATGGGTTAATTTAATTAAATATATCAAGATTTGAGATTTATCTCCCCTTTTCCTTAGCGAGTATAGAGAGGGATCATATGAAGATTCCGGGATTGTTAAAGTTGGAATAGCTGACATTAGTTGGTTATTTGAGAATAAAAAGTTTAGTGTGGGGATTTTTGTTCAGTTCTTTTTAGAACCTCGGCTACAAATAATTTTGGTCACATGATGCCCTTTAATTTTTTTACTATATACAAAGAATGGTTCATTTCCGTCATTAGTGTGAGTTATTTTAATATAGTTTCAAAACTTACTACCTATAAAGTTATAACTCAGGTTGAATAACTTTTTATGCGATCTTTTATCATTATTTCCTTTATAGCCTTTGGAATACCTCCTGCGGTTTTGTTGTTGTCTTTCGATCTGCTCTAGTCTTTGCCGTTCCTTTCTTGCTGCCAATTTGTCTATATCAGTGTCAGTGGGAACCCAGTTTGAGGTTAAAATTCTTCTTATAGCCTCAGGGGAAACTTGGAAAATGTTTGCTAAATCAGAAGTCTTGTACTGAGGAAATTGGTCTTTTAACTCTTTGACTTTTAACATATCTTCTCTAGATAACTTTCTAGTTGGGTTCCATTGACCATATCGTTTCTTTAAGGACATTTCCCTTTTGTTCCACTCTGTCGTTTGTGGACTATGTTTCTTATGGTTGAGTATGATTTTCTTTTGATATTCTTCAAACGATATTTTCCGAGGTATCTCCAGGTAATCATTGGATTGCTTTGGACCACTCGTCTGTTTATCTGTGAATGACTTATCATTCAGAAAAGTATTGGTCAAATCTGCATCTGTAAGTTTACTAGTATACCTTCTTGAAAATGAAATCAAATTATTTCCCCGATATTTCGGAATATTCGGTTTAAGAAGGAATGATCTCATCGACTGAATTAATCCACTTTGATTGAAAGCCTTTTTAAACATGCTTTTCTATACTTCAAACAATGATTGATGCAAACTAATAGAAAAACCTAACTAATAAAAAAAAAAAGAATTGAAATGCGATCACGTGTTTGTATCCTGCATGTATGGTTCTGTTGATTTTGAGGAAACGTAACCGAATCTTTCCTATTACCTCTTTGTTGAACCAGTACATTTGTTGAACCATTAACAGTAGTACATTAAACAGCAGCTGTTTCTTACCAAGAATATTAATATGATTACCGATAGTCAGCTAAATACAATTGCCTTGACCTTTGGCTTTGCTTCAATTTTTTTGATTCTTGTATATCATGCAATTTCAACCAATGTCAAGAGTTTAAAGTCTGAGGAATAGACAAGTAATGCCTGAAACAAATTCTGTTCTTTTTTTAAGTAAAAGGCTGGTAAATTAGGCTTTATTCAAGATTGAAGGTTTCAGAGAATTATCATAGTTTGCATTTATAGTAATAGATTGAAATAGGTTAATAAATACTTGAAACAATGTTGCTTTAATTGAGAAGGTTAAACTGTTATAATGTAAAAAAGAAAACCATGTATATAGTTTGCAACAGAATATCTAAATTATTAGGCTATACTTTCGAAGTTTCATCATTCGTGAGAGATTTAGAGGCGGGTATTGCACATGTCCTCACTTATAGCTAACTATAAACCCCCATTTGTAAAAAGAATTCTTCTCTATTCTCAGCTAGAGCATAACTCTGGAAGAATTGGTTTGTCTTTATAATTATACATAAATCGAACAGAATTTCTAGCCGAACTACATGGAAGATAATACTAAAAGGGAAAAAAAAAAGTCCAAGCCATCAAATTCAACAACAAACCCAAAAGAAAAAAAAAACAAGTTCTAATTGTTTAAACAACCCCGAATTCAAAACCTCCACCACACTCAGGTTCTCTTATAAAAACCAAAGACAATATATAAGACAGTATCAAAGTGATACGATTCTTTACACAGTGAAAAAGCTAAACTATTTGAATTTTGAGAGCTTTCCGATTGATTTCCATAATTAGTATCAACCCCCTCACAACTAACTAGCCACATTACCTTTGACTTAAAGACTATTATTAAAGTTTGCTTCCTTTTTTTTAATTTGTTTGGTTTCATTTTATTATCGTTTCCTTTCGCTTTGTACGAATTAATATTAGTATAAAATCTTATAGAAATAATGTACAGTCCATCAACAACAGAAACAAAGGATGTTTCCATGGTGGACGTCAGCAAAGTTTCTCAAGAAAACAATCATGGTGAAGAAGAAGGCGTGGAAGTACCTACCAGAAGAAAATCGACGTTGATATTGACTGATGATATTGATGTGGATCAAACAAATACTGACAATAAAGATGGAAATTCGAATGAAGATGACCAGATGAATATTGACAGTTCTTCTGTTAATTTGAATCAACAACAAGGATCCCAGGAAAAGCAACAACAACAACAACAACAACAACAGCAGCAGCAGCAGCAGCAACAACAACAACAACAACAAATTCGCCAACAAGAGGACGTGCCACAACCAGATCCAAACCTTACCGTTCCTGTTGATATTCAATGGGTTCAAGGTGGTGAAAAGGTTTATGTTACAGGTTCATTCACAGGCTGGAGAAAGATGATTGGATTAGTAAGACAACAGGACAATTCATTTTTAATTACTTTAGGGTTACCTCTTGGAACTCATCGATTTAGATTTGTTGTTGATAATGAATTAAGATTCTCGGACTTTCTTCCTACAGCTACTGATCAAATGGGTAATTTTGTAAATTATGTTGAAATTACTCAGGAAAATATCGAACAACATTTATCGCAACTTGAAGAGACTGAACAACAACTGCAGCAACTGCAACAACTGCAACAACTGCAACAACAACAACAACAACTGCCAGTACAGGATGAATCCAGAAGTCGTAAATCATCATTGTCAAAGAACAGAACTGATTCAATGTGGGGACTAATTAATGACGATGATGATATGGGAAATGGTTACTCAAGGTATCATGATGAAGATGGGACCCCTCTAAATAAAGATTACCAATACATTAATGATATTCCTCCTATATTTACTGATCCTAAAGTTATGGAACAATATTATGTTGCCATTGACAAACAATCTAGAAGTTCAAATGGTCAACAACAAGCGTGGTTACATCCTCCTCAATTACCTCCTCATTTAGAAAATGTCATCTTAAATAATTTCAATAATAGTTCAGGAGAGAATAATAGTGGTGCTTTGCCAATTCCAAATCATGTGGTATTAAATCATTTGGCTACTACAAGTATTAAACACAATACATTGGCTGTTGCTTCCATAGTGAGATATAAGAGAAAGTATGTAACGCAAGTATTGTTCTCCCCTTTACAACAGGCTTTACAACCACCTGAATCAAGACCTCAGTGAGATTTACACTTTTTTCTGTTGTCATTATATAAATAGTCATTGTTTTGTAGGATTTATATATCCTCATGTTTAATGCAATCTTTTGTTACAAGCTCATAAAATATAGTCATAAATTAGCACGATGTATTTTCAGTGTTTAATTTTACTAGTAAGGACAATTACCACTTTACAATTGCACAAATTTGCATACAATATGTAACATTTAGTAGTGCTAAACAGAAATAAAAAAACTACTAAACAAATCATAATTCAGAATTGAATAGAGATAAATCATGTTCTCTGACTAACCTAGTAGTCAGAAGAACCAATATCACCTCTTCTTCTGTTGCCAGAAGATTTCCAAGAATCATCATTATCATCATCATCAAAGTCTTGACCTTGTTTAGAACCATAAGAGTCATCATCATCACCATAAGAATCCTTGTTTCTTGAAGAACCATAATTGTCACCACCTCTGTTTGAGGAATCAAAGTTGGAGCCCAAGTTGGAAGAACCATAGGAATCATCCCTGTTGGAAGAACCATAGGAATCACCCTTTCTAGAAGAACCATATGAATCATCGTTGGAAGAACCAAAGGTGTCAATGTTGGATGAATCGAAATCATCCTTTCTTCTGGAAGAAGTATTCTTGTCGTCGTCTTTACCGAAACCTAAAACCATTATTTATATAATTGTATGTATAATTTGAAACTAGCGTCTACAGAGTAGAAGAATACATTAAAACCAGGAAGACGTCCACCCTTTTATACTTCATAAATTTTTCAAGTACTAGAATAATTCAGGGGTGGGGGTGTGGTTGTATTGCCATCGGCATTTGTGTTAGACACACTCCCTAATATGATCTAGACAATAAAAATAATTGCTATTAACCCACGTCTGCAAATGTATGTTTCAACAATTTTCAAGCCTCCCCCCTTCTTATCCGCATTGGAAACCTCTTACTCAATATATTTTCCCTTTCAATCCCGTGCATCCCTTGTGATTAGTTAAAATTAATGAATTAGCTAATAACAACTCGACAATGTAAGTGTGAAACTTTTGTTCTTTTGTTCTTTTTTTTGGTGGGGCAATTCCAGGGGACTTGTTCCTCACGTTTGAAACACGTTTTCATTCCCAAATGAAGTAAACTATGAAAAAGGTTCATAACATTAGAGAGGATTAGGGGTGAACCTCTACTAAATGGATTGCAGCTTTCCTTGTCCGGTAAATACCTACCACGGATTATTTTACAATTAGAAGAAACCCCTCCGAAACTCGGAATTAACTGAAATCAGTAAAATTAGAACAAACACGATGACGGTGTAACCCTAATAGATGTCTCCACAATTTCCAGTAACTGTTTATTTGCATTCCCATGCCACCTTTTCTTTTTTTGGCACTTCTCTGAAATTGCAAAAAAATAATAAACATATTTGATCTATTTTTTGCAAAAGAATAACCAACGTTTCCAACCTAGCAAAGGAAAAGAAAGATCTACTTTCTGATCCAATTTGCAATCTCTCTAGAACAATTGAATACCTCTTAATCAAATTCGATATTATCTAGTAAAAATCTTTAAAATCGCCAGAAAATTAGCTAGAAAGTAGAACTTATTTCAAAAAAAAAATGGGGTAATTTTCATTGTCAGCGTTTTTCTTTTCCTGCACAATGGTTTTTCACCCTTGGTCGTGTGTTGTCAAAACTTTTCAGGCTAGACTTTCACGTGTTTAGGGGGTGGGGTGAGGGAGAATTAGGTTAGATTCTACCAAGGGATGAGCTACTGTGGCAGTGTAGAGTATTTTAAGCCATGGTTTGGATAACCACAAAAATGGACGTGATGGCTCCGTGGGCATTAAATTGAAATAGCGAAGTTTCAGCGGTGTTACATGCAGGTCAGTTCCTTTTGTAACACCTCCTTTACACAAATATTATTCTTAACATCCGTCATATAGCAAAGATAAAGAAGATATTTCATTTTTGTACTTTAAAAAATAACATTACTATAAATTCCTCCCAATTTGAGATATTTCTGTGTAACATATTCGAATTAATTCAACTACAATTGAAATAAATTTAATACAACAAATAACATATATTACATTATAATATAAACTAAAATCTGTATAAACATAAGTTTTTTAACTTGAGGTGATCTAATAAGTCTTAAGATTACTTTCAAAGTCAATCTTTCCAACTTAATCGCTAGATAATACGGAATGTATTCTCTCGGCCTGACAATCACAAATCCAGACACATCCTATGAAAAAGTAGCATAATATCAAGCAAACTTTGGTA